>JZLH01S0613196.1:28931-40541 GCA_001188425.1 Eucidaris tribuloides
TTAGATCAGAAGAAAAAAAATCGATAAACCTTTTGTGTTTTGTAAAGGTAGAACGGTCACACACTGTAGGCTTTTGACTTTTGTGCACTATCTAGGAACAGTATCTTGATTGGAAACATGAATTTTAAGGTCTGTTGCCGTGCTGGGTCTGATTAGTCTAACGTTAAGTTCTCAATTGAACACCGATCGACAATGCGGGAAATCTTAAGCAGCTCAGAATGCTTTACTGTCTCACAAGTCACAAGTTTTTATTTTCATGTTGGTCCGCACAATTATTGCTATTAGTAATTATCACTTTGAAAATACGTCATGTAAATTTAACAGATCTAAAGCATACGGTTTAAAGACTTATGTTTTCCAGCCGTCTCCAGCTTTCGAGTTACAGCTGCATGCACACCACAGACAGGCCTATCCGCGGCCACTGCGGGGCGCCATTGTGCACTGTAAGTTAAATCATGGGCTCGTCATGGACTGAAATTGAAGTGGAACTGTCAGCCTACATTGGCAGAGAGCTTGTTACTTACAGCTTCATTTGTCCTGGTCATTTGAGTCAGCCAAAGCAACAAATATTAAGTCCGGAAGTTATAGCAAAACAATAAGAAATAACGTAAAATAAATAAATAAGTTTCAATCCACCCCTTTCGCCTAGTTTCATCGTACCATACGGGTAGGTTCCGTGCATGTACAGTGGTGTAGATATAGGTTAGGTAGGTTCACATCTATTGTAGATTGGTTCTAAGGTATTACCAGTCCATGTGTCCGTGTCGAAAGTCCAATTTGCCCTAATAAAACTGACTGTTTAGGCCATGTTTCAGGCAATTATTTATATGAGTGTTGTGAATGAGGTGGGTACTCACCGATGAAAACTCCTATGTATTCCTCCATTCCGCATTACTCTAGAAATGTGCACACAAAATTGTCCATCTTGAAGACAAAAAGTTGCAAGACTTCTCGCGGCCGCGGCGGATCGTCAAGAAATGACGCGGGGGTACTACGTCATATAGGACACATGACATGTTTTGTCCAATTGTAGCGCGCGCATGTCATGTACACCGCGCTGGATATTTCTGATTTGATTCTGCGCATTTGTAAAAAGTCCGATAACCAAAATGATAACACGGATTTGAGTCAGAAGTACACGGTTGGTGTTAAATTTACACGGATCGGAGTGAAACATTTTTGACTCGGATTCAGAGTTGAAATTTTGACTCGGCAGAAATAAAAATGTACCCTCCCAAATTTTTGTCGAGCCTTTGTTACATTGCACTGCCTCAACACGAAAAGACTGGATGCACCTTGAATTTACATTGAACAAGAATGATAAAATAATTGGGGAAGGGTATATAGAATACGCAACATCTTATGGTAAATTTGCTCCACCCACTTGCTTCCTTCACATTTTGAAAACAGATTAACGATAAAAACCAGCAAACTCATCAGAAAGCCAAACGTCTTCTGTCAAGTCTTTCTCTACTCCCTGAAAGATGTCCATCATTAATTTTGTCCACCATGAAAAAGGGTCATCGGTCAAAGTAGCTACATCATTTGTAATCTTAATATTTACAGAAATATTTACCTCTCACAAAAGCATTGGCAAGGAAAAATCAAGTTTCGTAAGACAAAATGCTCATGAAGTTCAAACAGAATACACTTATCATGCTAATGCAACGCTGCTCCCGGAATTAAGATTTGATACACCCTTGTAAGATTGTGTCAGGGATGTGCAAGTCCATTACTTCCCTTCATTATCCATACCAAACGGTAGTTTAGTACTTACAAATGGTGTGTTGAAAATCCATACGTCATGAATTTGTTGTTTTATGAGAAAAACTAATAACGACATGTTACCAGAACGTTGTTCTTTCCATGAGTTTCAATTTTGCTCAAACTGCGAATCGCGGTTACACTGTACCGTCGCAAGACCAGCGGAGTGCAGTGATTGGTTAAACGGCTAACCCCCGCGTGACCTTTGGCTAACGGCTGATCGGACAATTTTGGAACGGCACGTGCACGTTTGACGTCGCGGATTTTTTGAAATCGCTTCTGAGTAATTTGAAAAGGGATGAAGTTTAACCGTCCAGATTTTCACCAAAATTCAATATGTTACCCCAAGTCTCTATGAGAGGTGTTTATTTATATTAATCTTCACATTGGATATGATGTCAGCTGATTTCATTCATATAGATGTTTTTGACGTGCAAATCAATGACACAATCTCTAAACTAAACAGGTATTATAGTCGGACTGATCCGCGTACCATGTAGTGAAACTGAATAAGCAACTTTTGTCATGATATTACGCATAAATTTATATTCATCATGAATCTGCTCTATTGATTTCAATGAGCGAGACAATGAAGAGACTGAAAGCATAATAAAAATTTGGGGAAATTCCGTGTTGTGTGAGAAATGGATGCACTGGAAATGCATGGAAGTTGAAGGATAGGGTGAATGGTAAGTCCTAAAAAAAAATGTTATGTTGTCCTCCAGAGGGAAATTTTGAAAATTGGGTCGGTCGGTCGATTTTTATTTTTTTATTATTATTTTTTTTTACCACAGCAAAACCCGTATGTAACCAATACACATGTACGTAATGTATTGTGCAAGTATATGTAGGACGAAACTGTGTAAGAGTTGAGTTCCCAGATATCTTTAATGGGTCTTTTAAATGGTCAAAATCCATATAAAAGTGCTGTTTTAAGTCATTGAATATGAATTTTGGTAAATTCTTTGCTCAAATCTGACATTTTCTCCCCAAAATGGTTAGTTTGTATATTTTGGGTCTGCTTAAAAAAAAAAAATAAATAAATAAAAAAAATTGCAACCCTGATTTTTTGCATTTTACGGTCGGTCGCTGGAGGGCAACATAACGTGTTTTTTTTAGGCCTAAAAGCAATGTGTTGTGCGAAGCTGATGAAGGCTGATAATTTGAAGCAAATTTGGGGTTTGGAACTGATGAAAGCGAATGGAGTGAGTTGGTAGGGACAAGTGTAGAAGAAGGATGTTGATCATGTTTAGAAAAGGACGTTTAAGTTTCGGGTGGATAGTCTTGAGGGCAGGGGGCGACCTAAGAAAACAATTAAGGAAGAAGCAGGCAGTGGAGGCGGGCACGGGGGTTGGGTTGAAGGAGGAAGATGCACTGGATAGGGCGAAGTGGAGGGAAAAGATGTAAGAGCAATTGCTGTGAAAGAGAGGTGAATTTTGTCACCCCATAGGGGAGAACAAAATGGATTTAAAAAGGCTGTTAATAAATTAGTAATAATTAGAAAAAAGACCTGCAATGAGGCAATACCAAATTTATTGCTGATGGTAACACCAGCGTTCAAATTCTCCTGTCTTTCTTTAATTACAGATTGATTACAGCCAGGCGCTTTACTTGAAGAGAGGAAGCAAGATGCCGAAAGCAATTGTCGTACTGATTGTGTTTGTAGCGGTGGTTTGCCTTCAAGTATCGGCTACCCCAGTGGAAGCCGAATGTAAGTTAACAAAGGGAGTAATGATAAGGGTGTAATGATAAGGGAGTAATCACTGCATGCACGTGCCCCCCCCCCTCCGAAATTTTCAGCCACTTTTCTGCTTTCAAAAGCTGATTTTCTAAACCTCAGTTCCACGTCCCCAAGATGTGCGCCTCACCATGCCACTTTAGTTCCACCTGTCCATGCCCAAACCAGCTTACGCCCTTGAAAGACGTTACAGTATCAAAGTAATTAAAAGTAAATGACATGATTAGGGGTATTTCTCAAACTGGGGTAAAACTATTCTAGAATCAGGTAAACTATGCAAGGATTCTACTGAGAAATTTTGTGGTCAAATGCTAGAGCTTCTGTGAGTAACCTGCCGACAGGGTTTGTCCCTTACCAGACCTTACCCAGGTGGTCCAGGAGCTGGGAGTGGTGATGGGTGGTGCTGCGCTTAATTTTGTTTGAAATGTGTTATTACTTAATGAAAATTATATACAGCGCCTTGAGTACACTGTTGAATATAAATACCCATTGTTGTTGTTATTATTATTATTATTATTATTATTATTATTATTATTATTATTAGTAGTAGTAGTAGTAGTAGTAGTAGTAGTAGTAGTAGTAGTAGTAGTAGTAGTAGTAACAACATACAGCATCTCGTTCATCGAACCTTCTCGTGTGCACCTACCACACCAATCACAATCGCAAATATCAGCGGCGAGAATACAGAATCTTGATGCACACCGAATTTCACCTCAAACTCCTCAGACAAATATTACGACTTAGAATTTTTTTATTTCAATTTTTTCATACAGATGAGAGGGAAGTTTTTTTGGAAGATTCCCCAGTTGATGAACAAGCGGTAAGTTGAATACATCATTGATGTGCAATAGTAATACAGCGTTACTAAAATAAGTTTGTTTTTAACAAAAAGGTAAGGACAAACACGTACAGAAATATAAATGACAATTCACTAGTAATTTATTATCATTATGTCGATAAGCAATTGAAACAACTCTTGACGAAAGAAATGAGAAGAAAACATGTTTTATATTATTTGTATAATTGTACAGTGAGGCATGGCAGCTACAAAAGCAAAGAGATTTGAAGTAATCATTATCATCATTATACTTTGGATGCAACGTTTGAAACACTGTCTATAGACAAATGATAATGGTTTCATAAAATAAAAATTACCATTGCTCAATTGCTACGGCAAAAACATAATCGTTATAAGTGCTGTAGCAGCATTTTGCATGGGGCCTGAACTAGTTATCATGGTTCAGATAACCTTTTTTGTTGGTGCGATATTATGAGCATAGTAATTTAATTATCTGTCTTGTAGCGTAATGTAAAATGGTATCAGCAGTAATGGTTTCAGGCTCGACTCATTCCATTTTGAACAGTAAGAATATTTACTAATTTTAACAATGGGTGTGATCATGAGCTAAACATTACTAAGATATTATTTTTATATAAAATGCTATGTGAAGTTATAAAATGATGATAATAATAATAATAATAATAATAATAATAATAGTACTAGTAGTAGTAGTAGAAGTAGTAGTAGTAGTAGTAGTAGTAGTAGTAATAATAATAATAATAATAATAATAATAATAATAATAATAATAATACTAATAATAATAATTACATTATACAACATTTATATAGTGATTAATACAAACGTCTCTAGGCGCAAGGTGCAAGTGATAAGTAGCTGTTAGATTAGTACGTAAAGATATAGCAAAATTGTTGCGGCACAAATTGTTGCCGGCGACAATTTGTGAGGATTTGTGAAAACCCTGACAGCCCAAATTGTGGCCACCGGCACAAATTGTCGTCGGCGACTATTTGTGACCGAAGTTGAGGGTACAAACTGTCGCCAGCCATAATCAAAGCACATTAAATTGTTTGTGGGTATATGAGTGTATGTGAGTGCGTTTGCGTGTATCTGTGTCTGTGGATGTCTTTCTGTGTGTGCGTGTCTGTACATGTATCTGTATGTGTTTCTGTGTGTTGTTAGTGTGTGTGGGTATATGGATTTATGTGTTTTCGTGACTGGCGACAATTGGTGCCGTTAAGTTCTGTTTTCATGGTACAAATTGTCAAGAAGGCAAAAAAAAAAAAAAATGGAATCCCCAAGGGCGTCACAAATTGTCGCCGGCGACAATATGTGCCGATTTGTGCAAAACGTGACGGCACAAATATTCTTCTTGAAAATACTTGATCGTTGCCTGAGATACTGCAACACTAGTTATTATGGTTATAATATAACAAAATCACAGTAGATTTCAAAGAAAATGGATAATTTATCTTTATTTTGTATATGTTATCACACATATTTATATTTACGTTACATTTTATATATTTATTCCTGAAGTGCCGTAAATACGACCGTGTTTGTGACAACAACGACCAGTGCTGTTCCAAACGCTGTTTTTACAATGGAGAACTGGATGTATGCTGGTAAGGGATGGGCCCCGGACGACGTTCAAGATCAACAGACAGAATCGTCGTCGGCGTAAACTGTTGTGACGTTCTGGTGTCAGGAGTGGGATTCATTTGGAAATGTTCATTCAATGATGTCAATAAATACGATATCAATAAATACAAATCAAAATACACCTGTCTGAGATTTTTGTTGTGTTTTGACACTCGAGTGCCCTTTCCTGAAAGTATTGTATTATTACCATTTTCAGACTAATCTATGAGATACTATTTTTTTTTCTGGCTGCATTTTACCTTTAATCATGAACACTTAAAGTTGATATTCATAGGAAATAAAATCCAGTAAATTTGCTGACTGTACACTGTAAAAAATTTGTTTAGTTTCTAAACACCTAACTAAACACTTTTCTGTGACAGATTTAAAACACTGCGACGCGTTTATATATTGTACGTGTTTAAGAGCTAAACACATGCTGTGTTTAGTTTCATCACGCCCAAGGTGTTTATAAAAACAACATGTTTAGTTTTTAAATGTCTGTAATGTTTAAAAATAAAACATCATTACTGTGTATAGACTAAACACCAAATGTTTACTCCGTAATCACACACATTGTTTAAATACTAAACACCTCAAAGTCACATAAACACCCACTATGTTTAAGATCTAAACACTGAACAAAAAGTAAACACGACACACTGTTTAATTTGTAAACACTGAGACACGTTTATTCGCTGTGACAGATTAAAAACACTGCGACACGTTTATTCGTCATTTCTGTGCTGTTTAGTTTCAGAACATGTGTTTAATTTTCATAAATGAATTCAAAGATGTATACTAAACACGTGACATGTTTACATGTCATACATGTTAATTTCCAAGTGTTTAACTAATGTGTTTAGTTTCAGAACATGTGTTTAATTTTCATAAATGAATTCAAAGATGTATACTAAACACGTGACATGTTTACATGTCATACATGTTAATTTCCAAGTGTTTAACTAATGTGTTTAACCAATTTTGCCCGACATAAGATAAACATATAACATGTTTATAAATTTTACAGATGTACAAGATCGAAACACCTATATGAACTGTACCAGGGAAAACCTGTTGCCATGACTTCAAACCTAAAGAATTCTCTGTTTGCTTTGCACACAAAATCTGACAAATGTGACTTTTCTCAGTATATCAAAAGGAATGCTATTACTCTGTATCATATAGAATGAGTAGAAACTATATTAAATATGTACATAGTGATCAGATGTCTGAAAAATGAATTATATAGAAACAAGTTAACGTTAACTATAGATGAGATGATCACGGGATTGCCTATCACATTTGCCAGCATTGAGATACTGACTTATTTTACAAATCTGTTGAAAAAGCCTGAATCTCCTTTGAAAGTCATGTTAAGTATATCAGATGAAAGAGCAAAAATGTTGTCATTTATAAACCCATTTTCGTACACTTAAACCCATATACATAGCTGCTTACATGACTGAATACAATTGACAGTCATTCTATGGGAATTAATGATAGGAAGTTGTTTTCCATAGAAGCACATTATATCAATTTACTAATATGCAGAATTTTACAAGTCCAAAACAGTAGTCATATGCTGAAATTACGAAGTAATTACGAAATTTTACCAATAGTTGCCAGCTATGCATATATGACTTTCAAACAAATGAATGTTCATAGCGACATAAATCACTCAATCTTAAATTGGCAACAAATTTTCAAAACAGAAATTGGTATTTTGCGCTCAAATTAGAAACATTTATGACAAAATAGATTCTCAAACACTTCAGTTTGCACGATTATCACTTAATATTGGAGTCATATCAGGAGATGAAACGTTTGGAGTTGGCAATTTAATGAGTACAACATTGATTGGTGTTGCACTGTAATAATACATGGGGTTTAGCATAATACTAAAACATGTGAAAACTTATGTCAAACAGGCGTACCCCAGCATTGTAAAACAACCAATAAATAAAAGAGTACCCTTTACAGAAAAGTTACCAGCAAAAATGTAATTAGGACATAATAAAAATGTGCAAATTCTCATCAAATTTCAATATTAAACACCTGTTCAACACTTGCGGAATTAACCAATAAACAATACATGTATCAACTTTCAGTGACATGTGAAAATACTTGACACTGCACTGTTTTTTTTTCAGTTTTCCCAAAGTTTCATAAGATACAAATATATGCAAATTTATCATCAATTTTCAATATGCAACACCTCTTTAACATTTCTGGAATTTACAATATACAAAATTATCAACTGTGAAAATACTTGAAACCGTATTTACAGAAGATTTCCCCAATTTAGCGCTTCATGACATACTCTATATGCGAAATTATCATTGCGTTTTTAAACATTCAACACCTGTTCAACAGGAAAATTTCACCCAAAGTGAATTTAAATATAAGCCAAATTATCATTACAATTTAAACATTTCAACACCATAATGTAAAATGTATCAGGGCCATTCTTTGAAAAGTGAAACAAATGGTCACACACGTGACAGAACTTATTTGACCTCTGTATCTCATGTAATTCCAAAGGCCTTGCAGGTAAATTGTTTTGAAATGTAAATATATCTTATATATGTAAATAGTGATCAAGTAAAAATATTTAATGTTATGTTAATCATACTTATTTAGGGTCAGAGAGGTCAAATAAGTTTTGTCACGTGTGTGACAATTTGTTTCACTTTTTAAAGAATGGCCCATCAATAGCGAAATACTTGACATTTATGCAGAATTACATATTATAGACATTCAGACATGCAACACTTGAATGAATTGTGCAGAAACACGCCTGCTAAATTTATTTTGCTCAACCGTTTCTTTAAATATTAATTTATGGTATTTTGAAAAAGGGGGTAGTTACTTTTGTTGTTATGATATTTCTCAGAGTTCCACCACAATAAAATTGTCTGTTTGATCTCAGAATACCCTTCAAAGTACAGTCTGAAAAGATACCCTTTAAAAGTATAAACTTCTTTTCAAATTATATCCCTGTTTTCCTGATTTTGGTATTTTGATATCTGTTCACTGTATCCCGTAAAAAAAAAAAAAAAAAAAAAAAAACTTTTTACGGGCGTTTTTTTTCTACTGAGCGCGCGAATCGATGCTAAACCTTGTAATAGCACAGTGCTCCCCCTCCGCCACAACCACAAGAGCACTTTGAGAGCATTTCCTCTTTGATTTTCATCAACGCAAGTGCTTTCAATTATATATTGTATACCAATGAAAGAAATTTTTCTTTGTTTTTTTTTTTCTGCATTGAATCTATAACATTAGATTCATTCATTTTTTCCGCACAGTCATACGTAAAATTAACAGTATGAGGTAAACTTGCATGTTCGTTGTAGGAATACATAACTTTAGTAATATTATCAAAAAAAAATCACCCACAAGCAGGATTTCAGTGGCATTTCAGCCCTATTAATTTCTAGCATACACACTAAAAAAATAGGTTCAACTTGCACTTTAAATGGATGCAGACAATGTCACACTGGGGACAATCCTTTAAAGTGGGCAACTTTGCACCTTTCTGAACAGTACATAAGTTGCAACCATGAAATGCGGATTGCACCATATGAAAAATTTAAAAAAGTATTCTCTCTTCTTGCAAACTGTTTTTGTTTTGTTTGTAAACGCACAATTTACGGTCATTCGACCAGTGCTATTTATATTATTACACTTTAATGAATGAAATTTATTATCATTTACAAATATTTAAAAACACGTACATATATTATGACACTGCCGGGGCCGCAACCATGCTACCTTCCGTACGTGAGGCCAGACGCCTCTACTCACATTTGGCCAACACGCCAATAGTGTTGACCGATATGTGCATTTATTTTTATCGCTTTTGAGGTGCAAACTTTGGACCTATGGGCCTGTTTTTCCGTATAATAATTCAATTTCATGGTATACCTTTTTAACAAAGGTTCGTTCTTGACAACCTGAAAGCTTGTCTGAGCTGTCGACATAGAAAATAGCATAATGTAATATGATGCTCAAGTTGCGCAATTTTCAGTATTGAAATTGTATTCCTTAGAAACAGAATGAAATAAATAGCTCATCACCAGCTTCGAAGAGAAAACATGCCATAAATTTGAATCACGGGCGGCGGAACCGGGGGGGCAGGGGGGCACTTGCCCCCCCAAAATTTCGGATAGGAAAAAATGTGCCCTTTTTTTCAAATGAATTGTGCCCTTTGTGAAATGACAGTTTTTTTAATGTACTCATTTTTGTCGATGAATCATGAAGGCAATTCTCCCTTATCATTGTGTTACTTTTTTTTCATGTGTCATTCATTTTCTTTCTTGTTTGCGCGCCCCTGACGGGGCGCGGACACGTATTCAGTACAGAGAAGATATCATTGGGTAAATTATGTTCAATGAACATTTCGTGCAGAAAAAGGGCATTGCATCTAATCGTAATGCCCTCATTGGGTTAACAAATTAGGCCCTCCTACGGCCCACTACTGCCCCCCCCCCTATTTCACTTAAAGGCATTGCAAATAATAAAATTTTTCTAAGTTAAATGTGCCTTCTTTTAGTTTGTTCCCATACTGAGGGAAGTGGAACTTATTTGAAATAAGCACATTCGTCACTGAATGTGATTATGTTTTATCTTTGTTGTTTTGTTCTTTGTATTTTTGCCCCTGACTCACATCGTAGAATACTTCAAACGAAGGGGCACAGTGTGTGCCTAAAAATGGCATTTGGCCTCTCACCAAAGTGCTTTCGGGGGTGGTAGAAATTGGGCCCTCTCCATCTTTTTCCTTGAAAACATGGCCCTATTTTATGTGCTCTCCAAGCGGTAAAAAGTGTTTTTCGTGAGGGAAATTTCCGACTGTCGCCTTTTCATCTCGTCAACAACGAAACACACTTCTTAAGGAGAATTCCCCTTTTTCTTTAAAAGAACTTTGCGTATTCACAATGTGCATCATGACTGTGTAATTCATAACGAAACTACGTGTTTAATCATCTCTGCCCCCTTTAAGTGTTTGCTCATTGATTCGTATATATGGATCCGTTTGATCTATATGTTCTTCATCTATTTAACACACCGCAAAAAATTGAGTTGTAATTAGCGCCAGAATAGACCACAAAGCGAGTTTTACAACTTAACATTTCCAAATTTTTCCAAACCGCTCGCTCGCTACGCTCGCTCGCGGAGTAGATATATTTCATGTTTCAATGATCAGAAATCTCCTTCCCCTTCATTACATTACCGCGAAGAAACAACTACTTCAAACAGAAAAGTTTGATCTAAGCAGATGTTCTTCACCTTAATTTTAAAAACACTACAAAAAATATCAGAGCTGTAATTAGCGCCAGAATAGACCACAAAGCGAGTTTTACAACTTAACATTTCCATATTTTTCCAATTTTACAAGTTAAAATTACTAAATTTTCTCAAACCGCTCGCTCGCTACGCTTGCTCGCGGAGTATGCGTATACATTTCACATGTTTTAATGATCGGAACCCACTTCAAAAAGGTTTGGTTCAAGTTACATTGCCGCAAAAAAAAAGCAATTTCAGGCTGAAACTTTATCTGATGGTGAAAATATCTGCATGCGCCCAATGCCCCTTTTGACATATAAGTGCCCTTTTTTGTCTTTGCCCCCCCAAACGAAAATACGTTCCGCCGCCCCTGATTCCCAC
>JZLH01S0613197.1:0-12812 GCA_001188425.1 Eucidaris tribuloides
CGAACTTGACCTGCGTCTTCTAGAGATGGACCTCTGGTATGAATTTGGTGATCCCACCTCGAAGCTATAGAAAGTTATTGTGTGTACAACACAATTGTTGACGACGCCTACGCCGACGCCGACACAGGAAATAGTGATACCTATGTCTCGCTCCGCTACGCAGGCGAGACAAAAAGGGTGGTTTTTATCAAGTTCATGTTAATTGTTGACAACATGTATAAACATATTCTACTGGGTCTGACTATTCAGAAAAACGATGTTGACATTTTTTATGTTGACCTTTGGTGTACTTGCTAATTTGGCTTCAAATTTCATACTATCGCTATGTAAGTAATATGCCAATGTTAATAACTCAATTTTTATGGAAAATGGAGCTAAAGCTCAGTGACATGATTTGAAGGAATAAAAAATGCCTTTAGAATAAAACTGGTTGAAAGATAAACCAAATGTTCACCAGCTGGAGTGGATCTCCTGGTCGGAAAGATTTGTCTTGAGTTTGTTTACTTAAGGCGAATCAAGCATGAACAGGCCTGCAGTTTTATTCTCTTGAGGCTCGAGAGAACTAAAATCCACAGAAAGCTAATGATGGAAGTTATTTTAGAACAAGTCAACTTTTGACTGCCAAATTTTCACAGTAGAATCCTTGCACAGTTTACTTTATTTCAGAATAGTTTCACGCCAAGCTGAGCGACTACCCCCAATCATGTCATTTACCTTTAAACCCGTTTTGCGAACAAACTCTTCAAAAATTTATCTCATATGTTTCATTACAATGATTTAATGCGTGTTTCTATTATTTCATCATAATTATAACAGCTGATATTAATGTACATATATCTTAATTATATGAAGACTTATTTGGGCCCCTTAAATGTGAGGCATGTTTACAGTGGAACTGATAGAGTGTGCAATAACTTATGATATGTGCTGGTCTGCGATGTTGTCATGTTTTTTGGTCACTTGCTTGTCCATAAGTTAGAATTTTCCAAATAGGGATTTTGTAGAACGAATTCAGACTTGTGGTAGACAGTCCCTTGAGGTTTGGGGTATCAGACTTTCATGAAGCGCCCAGGCTACTGCACGTTTAGTGCTGTCAGTAGGCAGGCCTTCAACTCCTGCTTGCTTGAAAAAGTAGGCAAAAATTAGGAGTAAAATTTTCCTAAAAAGTAGGAAGAAAATAAAGGATTCGTAATCCACGCGAAGTTGGAGGATTGTAGGGTATTTAATAAGTAAACCCCTAGATATGGAAACATGAAATGGAAAAATTGCACGTGAAAAATCAGAATCCGATTAAACCCGATTCTTACAAAAGGTGATGAGTAGTGATTATTCATACACAACAACCTGTAAAGACTTATTTCAACTCCAAACAAATATAAAACCTATTGTTAAAGGTTTGGGGTATTTTTTATTTTTTTTGACGAGAAATGTAGGGAAAAGTAGGAAACGCAAGGACTTTTAGAGGAAAAAATAGGATCTTCACAAAAACGGCAGGAAAAAAGTAGGAAAAGAAGGACCAGTTGAAACCCTGCAGTAGAATAATTAAAGAATGTATTTGCAACTTATTGGTGTTTCAAATTGTGTCATGAAGGCAAATAAAAATACCATTCTTTAACCAAAACCTTAATCAGCAAGTTGGCTGATTTGGTAGAGTGTACGCCCCTCGACCAGGGGATTGCAGGTTCCGGATTGTAGTTCGGTCACACCAAACGCCATAAAAAGGGTACCTACTGCCTCTAGCTTGGTGCTTGCATATCTAGATGGGGTAAGACAGTAAATGCATGAGAGGACTACCCCCCACTGTGGTCAAACTACCATGTCGCCTAGGATAATGGAAATGGAAACATGCACCGCCCAATGCTCGAATATAGGAGCGGTATGGATTTAACTAACTTAATTAACTAATTTAACTAACTTACCAAGAGAAAAGCTTCCAAGGTTCTTGATTTGCCCATGGTCATGATGACCTCATTGGAATGAATGTGTTCCAGTGCCTGCATGGCGATAGCCTCGGCGCTACCCTCCAACTCCGACAACAACTCATTAATGATTTCAATCACTCGACCCTGCAATGTGATGAGGACAGGTGTTAGTACCTTCAAGGCCTACATGGCGATAGCCTCAGCGCTCATAATTTGTCACTATTAGAGCTGGCGATATTTTATCTAAACCTCATTTGATTTATGGTGGAAAAATCATCACTGATAACACAATTTATCACCTTAGTTGAAAAACAGATTTGTGATGGATAAGATAAATCTATTTTAGGCTTAAATTGACAGTGCGCCCTGTAGGGCTGTCAAAATAATTCTGCTCTCTGTAGACGTTCTTGTAACTAGATCAGGAGATTCATGGTACCAATTGTTTATAAATAGCAATTTTGGTGGGCAGTGTGTTGACAGAGTTGTTATGTTTGTTGACAATTGTACTAAATGCACTACTGCTCTTAATACCACAAGTTTGATAGCTGAACAGCATGGAGGTCTCTCTTTTACCCCCACCTCCCTGTTTCTGCTTATGTGATTAGAGGCAGTAGCAATCATGTGCAGAGTATTCAGTGCTATACAGATTTCTTGGTCTCTCCCACTTCAGTGCATGCATTCACTCCATTAGATTAATTGATGGTATTTGGGGTCATATTGTGCCTCTGGCGATATTTTGATATAATCATGAGATCATTATCGTGCATTCAATATTTTTTCAACATAGAGTAATTTCATATTATCAAAATATCGCCCAGCACTGGTTGCTATAAACAATTTTCAGGTGGTATGATGTTGTTTTCTGATGTCTGGGGTGACAATAGAATATTTTGTGACAGATGGACCAAAAAATTGTCTGATTGACGAAAACTATACTTGGGCTTTAATGAAAATGTTGACTAGAAAAGAAACGTTTTCATATTTAAGCAAGACTTATTATTAATATGAAATGTTATGTGGAATCTAATAAAAATGCAGATTTAGAAGAATGGATCTTTCCTTGATATATCTTCCAAACTCTGCATAATAATGTCAGAGGTTCTTTCCACAGTTAATATGTAACCTCATAATGAATAAATCTAATAAAATAATTTGTTGTACTGTCAAGAAAGGTTATATCTTCAGATATTCATCAAAACTCCTCACTGCTTTACTTTTCCCCTTTAATTTGGTGGCATTGAACAAGGTGATCTAAGAAACCAATGCATCTGAAGACTTCTATCGTACATCTTTTGAAACCCAACAGGTGTTTGCATGGATCCTTGTTACTCCATGCGTTTGAAGCTCCTTGGTACTTTGTACACTTATATGTACTACATGCAAAGAGGTATGTAGTTACAACAATTTAATTCTGTTTGAATGATGTTTGATGCTGTCTGTCAAAACTATGTTGTGTACATTTGCTTACTTTGACCTTCCTTGTACATGGACAGGCAATAGAATTCTGTTTAATTGTATGATTACTGGCCAAATGATTTAACACTTTACACGCGGTATTCGCATCCATGCACTCCCTGCAGCGTGCGGGATTCGCATTTCACGCTCAAACGTAGAAACGATTGTATTCACCCGAATTACACTGATTTTCCCAACACTAGCAGTAATCTCTTTGTATTGTTTACATTCCACAAGTACGGGGGTATTATGTTAGATTCTTAAGGAACCAGAAAAATCGATAAATGAAATCAAGGCATCGTGATACAATAATACAAAGGATTAGACACAAGTTCACTTTGAAAAGTACTTAAAAGCTCAATAATAATTAAACGCGCTATTCACTGATAATCTCTTCATTCACTTCTTATTTGGTGACTCATCTCTTTCATTACCTTGTAAAATGTCAGGGGTTTTTTGTATAACTTGTGGTTTACTCTCTTGTATTATTTGAATGGAGTGGTATATTTTCAAGCAGGAAACTTAGAACTACATGTATGTTGGTTACAATTCGCCATTACTTTATAAAATTCAGATGTATAATTTCCAAACACCCTATATGCATTTAGAAGGTCTGTAAAATGTACTTCATCTTTGCTGTATTACGTTTTTCCTGAAAACGTTGTTGTGCAAAGTTATTGCCAGTTGAAGTCAGTTACTTATTTCCTTTACCGATACTGAGAGCTCTTTGAAATAAACTCCGCACGCACGGGATTCAGGGTCCCGCGCACAAAGAGTTAAACATAATTACTTTTTGCCATACTTAATTGCAATAGAATAAGCACACAATTCTTAAATGAAAGGGATGTGGAAAAAGAATATTTGCAAAAAGTTTCATGACTTCTAGATGTAAACTACTCAACTGCATATATCTGTACACTCTTCTGACTTAGTCAACCAGAAAGAATTATATTTGAAGATACTATCTCACATTCATTCCTACAAATATTTCCTACACTTGAGATAAACTATTGCAATATTACAATATCAATTTGCTTTCACCACAAAACCAAGGAAATAGTGAACATCAATATAAGATTTTTATCATCAACTAGTTGTGAAGTTTATATCTTTAAAAAATATTCACAGGTAAACGTGGATGTGATAGGCAAATATTCTAAGTGAATTTTCCCTGAAGCCATGTTGATATATGGTAAGAGCCCTGGTGACTGTCTATGGGGTGTTTCATAAAGCTGTTCGTAAGTTACGAACAACTTTACGAACGACTGGTAATACTTTCTTCGGTGCTAATCAGTTTCTCATGCATTTACATGTAGCACAAGAGGGTATCACCAGTCATGCGTAAAGTCGTTCGTAACTTACGAACAGCTTTATGAAACAACCCACATCTAAAACCTATAAATATACAGATACTGAATAGGGACAAACCAAAATGCTTGCAATATCTTACCTTTAAATTATGACATGGTGTACTGAAGTCTTCAACCTGGCCTTCTGCTAATAACATTTTCTGCAAAAAAAATAATAACAAAACAGAAGCATACAAGCTGTAAGTACCACTGAAGAAAAACAAAAGAAACACAGACAAACACTCCTTTCAAAAATATAACCCAGTAACATTTCAGCAATTGAGATAAAATGGAAACAGCATAATCTTTGAGTCAGACAAAAAGGGACACTTTCATCCCACTCAAAATTACTCTTGGACTCTGCAAATCAGAACTCAGCCATTCCACGTAAGGGTCAACGTCAAACTCAAAAATTGAAGTGAAGCAAGTGATTTTTTGTCAGTTATGATTCAAAAGAGGAATACTGAAACCATCTAAATCTCACAGATTTTTGAAAATAAAGCATTTGAATTAAAGTTACAGCCTCCTGAACATGGATGAACTTTGTGCTAAAAAAGAAGGGTTTTGGATATAAATCACAAACTGAGAAAATAAATGAAGCTGATTCATAACATGTTGCTTTTTCTGCATTCATTAGGTAGCTATTCCAGTAAGTTTGATAAAACATTAAGAATTTTTCCAAATGCTTTTGGTATTTTCCCAGTCTTTCATCATGAAAACACCCGTGAAATATGTCACGATAGTCACAAAATAAGGGGATTTTTTAAGATTACTAAAAAACTAGAAAGAGTTTCAGCTGGTATTTGACATGAAAGTAAAGAAGTGGTAGTAGTGTATCAAGAAAAGTATAAACATTTTCATTTGCACAGCATACCTTGAAGAAAAAACAATATCAAGAGTGTCACGAGAGTCACGCATGCTGTATGTCAGACAAGTCAGAATCCAGAGTATAGATCAAAAACTGAGAAAATAAATGAAGGTGATTGCTTTATCTGATTTCATTAGGTAAGCTTTTCCAGTGAGTTTGATAAAACATAGATAATTTTTTCAAATGCTTGTCATATTTTCCCAGAACACCTATTTCATTATGAAAACACTCATAAAATATGTCAAGCAAGTCACAGAATGGGTAATTTTTTTAAAAGTCCTAAAAAAGTGGAATTTTTACACTCTTTCAAAAGGTATTCACAATTGCATCATATTTATTCATATAACCTAATAATTTAAGTCTTTAAACGCTAATGACAGCTATATTAAGTGACTGTGTCACGCGAGTCACATTTTGTTTGGGCCATTTCTCACAACAGTGGAAATTTGGCACAATGTAACTTATGCAAGAATTGAGCTACGGTATTCAGTTTCTGGTTCAGCAAAACTAACTTAAATCACACATGTACTTTAATAGGAAAATCAATATGAATGAAGTACTGTCACAATTTGTCTTTTCTGTCGTGTCATGCGAGTCACGTCAAAGAAATCGTAATGTACAAAAAAGTATTGATTATTGAACAATCATTTCAGAACTAAAACATGTATTGCCAATTCCTGGACTCAAAAACATGTTAAATTTTGTTTGAATAAAGCCAGCTTGATAACAGTAAGACATTGAAACTTGAAATTTTGTTCAAATGTCACGCGAGTCACTATGGAATGGCTGTCTTAATGATCTTTTTTTATTGAAACAAAAATAAAATGTCAAACTTTTTTTATAATCTAACTTCTTTTTTTCCTTCAAATAATCAAGCCAAACATTGGCCCATATGTGGAAAAAGCTGAGTTGATAGAAATGAATCAATCCTTTTCTTTTCTCTCTCTCTTTCTTTTTTTTTTTTTTTGTCATTCTCAACCCAAATCATTGACTAAATCATAAGTTCATCTTTTTACATTTCCAAATTTCAAAATCATATAGAAGGATTCAGAAAATGTAAAAATCTAACAATTGTCCATGCCAGCCAAAATCACTCATATTTTGGGCCTTGACGCAAAATAAGATTTGTTCGGATCTTGAAAGTAATTTCTTGTATTTTGTTTATTACGGAGACTTGTTGTGCGCATTTAAATTAATTAATGTAGAATTTGTGCAGTGATTATTTAATGTGCACATATAGAAAAAATTGTAGCAGCCAACAAATGTAATTAATTAATTATCATTATGATGCTCGGTCACAAAGAGAGCAAATTCACTCAGTTGCAATTAAAGCAATGGATGCCTTCTCACTCCTGAGCCAGTTTCAAGTTCTTTGTTTCTCAACACCCTGACTAACATATCAATACCTCATACATATATGTACCCTACAGAACTTGTGACCTTTGACCTTGACATAAATCACTTTTTCCAAGTTTAACCCACTGGAGAAAATTTAATTCAAATGAAATATGCATTTTCCATCATCCCAGACCCAAAATATCTCATTCTTTGTCTCCAATGGGTGAAGCAATACTATATACACCCTTCCTCAATGGTCACATTCAATCATCGATCGGAAAATGTTCTCACGTGAGTGACCTTTTGTCCTCACATGTAGATCTCTTTGTCACAGTCAGGCTATGCTCATATATTCGGAACTTTCCAACTCTAGATCCAAGTTTTGTTAAACTCCATGCAATCTAAGATACAGGGTTAGGAGTGACCACAAATAAAGAGAGCTGAAAAAGCTGAAATTGCAACAGCTCCTATACTTTTGTACAGAGGAAATTTACAAAAAGCTGAAAATAAGCTGAAAATTAAAAACCAAAACAAAGCTGAAATCAGCTTTAAAGCTGAACTCTCACACCCCTGAAGATACCGCTCTACTCACATGTAATGACTCCTGAGGGTCGCCTGACGAATCTACGCCTTGTCCTTTGATGATACTAAAGTAAAGAAAATCAACAATTTCTTTTTTTAAAGACTCAAGTTTACAATGACCATCAGTTTAAAAATTCTGAGCTACTGTACAGTGTATATATTCCTCCATGCTCTAAAAGTCCTTGATAAGACAAGGTTCAAGATTCTACCACCATTTGGCTGCCAAATACCAAAAATATGAACTTTATGTTTTCATAATGAAAGATATGTTTTCCGGACTGAAATTTTGTGCTGAATTCATTTCTGAAGTCAGAAATGCAAAATATGCTTTCGTTTTTTAGATATGTCATAATTTTTTTGGTTTGTGTATGTTGCAGTGAAGCTAATGGGCATACTGTATGTAGTCTCCGTTTAGACCATGCAACTTTTTTGACCTCTATAGTACCCTCACTCTCCGACTGTTTTACCCCCGGACATACTTACTTTGCCTTTAATCAAAACTCTTGTATTATTCAAAGCAGTAACAGAAGATAGTAGTTTCCTTATCAATATAGAGACAGGTTAATGTACATGTAAATGTCTGGAAGCCAGACTAGGGCACATGTTGCCTTTAGACCAGTTTCATAGTAAATACACATTTTATGCATACCATTCTGTCTGACAAAGGTTGATCTTAGCAACCTGACAGCTGGCTGGAGGCTTGCCAGATATAGCATATAGATGTATACATTTTTGGCATTCCAAATGTATTCATAAGAACAGGTGAGTAGTTTTAGTAGATTGTACAGGGTGTGTTTTTGATATTTGGGTCCAAAATCAGTAAACTGAAATTGTAAAAAAAAATATTTTGAAAAAAGTATGAGGGCTACTGTATCAGAAATCTAATCACTTATGGGGAAGTATATTGAGCATAATTGATTAAATTTTCAGGCCTGTGGCGTGACTGGTTTTCCTAAAATAATTTTTTAAACAAATGGCCTGATTTTTTTTCACACTTTGGGGTGGGGTAGCATTTTTGCATTTTGTAAGTAAAATCAAATACTATTAAGCTCAAAGCTAATTAAATTCTACATAAAACGAGGGGAAATTCAGCCTTCTAGCCCCTTCCTATCAGATGTTATAGTGGTTCAAAAGGCGCATCACTCTGAAAATTGGCTTTTTTGGGGTATCATTTGTCACAGCAAAGGGTAATTTCTTTGGGTTACCACATGTAAAGTATGTAGTAAATTACAGCAAATACAGTCTCACTGGAAAGAATATTCTACAAACTAATGAAAATAAACAAAAAAGAGTAATATTAATCTTATTTTGTGGCTACTACAACCATTTCAAAGTATCTCCCTTACAATGGTTAAGAAGAAAAACATTTAATATGATTGTTCAATTTAATTGTACAATTGTGCACAGCACGCAAAGTGTTAATTGATCTTTGGTGTCACAGTACATACTTTGACCTTATTTTGATTAAAACCACGTCAGTCGTCCTCAACTTTTCAAGTGTAACAGATGGATGTTTTGACCTTGGAACGGACAACCTGAGAATAAGTAATATGAAAGTGGAGCAGTTTCATCATTATTTAGTCAGACCCACTTGACACCTTGACTCCGAGTCAGTTGTAACATTCCACGTACCTCGCATATTCCTCCCTGATGATCTTCAGCACCCGTCGGACCATGTTACCGACCGACGACTCGGCTGGCTGGGCACTGATCATCCGTTTGCCTTCACACCTGACGGTGAACATCAAATCCCCTGCACTGGGCCAGCGGCTCTGGGAGACTACCCGACGCATAAGAGACAGAGTGCGGTGGGCGACGTCGTAGGAGCCTTTCACATGACTGAAATAAAAAAAAAATCCCACTCTCAGAACTAGGTACATGTAGGAGGGCATTTCAATGGTAACTCACGTTACATTTTCATTTCAGATGTAGGCTTTAAAGACCTATATTTTCAAAAACATGGATAGCATTAGTTATAACTTTTGTTTGAATTAGCAATGTATCCCTCCATCCTCCCTGGTAACAACAACAAGTGAGAAGACTCTTTGGATAACTATGAGAAAAAAACAGGTCAGATGTCTGTAACTCGCGTCACGCAATTTGGACATGGATTAATTCAGTATGCACTGAATTTCAAAGTCTCCTCATACAAAAGACATTGAAACATTAATGACTTCTGTTCTATAAACATAGAATATCAATGTACATTTCTGACTATGATATAAGCTGAGGTTGTTTTAGACTTTCTAGAATTTTCATTTGAGTCGGTAATTCACGTTACACTTTGTCCGACAACCTTTTTCTCAAAATATCTTCAAAATGATAGACTTTTGTTGAAAAAGCAATACAGTTTCCATTGTAATTTAAGATGCTTTACACTATCTCAGGAAAAAAACTGCTGAAAATTGTAATTTTGCTGGTTTTTTTTCATCAAACTGTGATTTATTCATATGAAGTCCCACATATAGCATTCTGTGTGCTGTTGGTGATGACGTCATTCAAGAACCAAAATTTGGGGCAGAAATATAATGACCCCCATCATTTCTTTATGATTCATACATGTAGGCATTTGACCCACTGGAATGTAACATGATCTAATATAAAGTCATTTTATGAAGTTTTTGGTATGTCCACCTTCTCATGGAAATGCCCAGGAGCACAAATTAACCAGTTCGAGATGATTCCATTAAAGCCATAGGCTAACAATGACCACAATTTAAACAAATGTGACCTACATAATCCTCCCTGCTCTAAGTGTCTTTGACGAGGTCTAAAAAATGAAAGCCTGGAAAAATTGTAGGCCTATTTCAAAATGATGATTTAGTGCTTTAAAACAGTGAAAATCTACAAGCACTCAAAGTGACCAGATTCACCTGTCCATTTCCTCTCACAGACTACTGTATGCAGATCTAGGCTATTTTATCCTCCACTGGAGTACAAATTGCTTGTTCATGCATAGTGGCAGCATAAATTTCCAAACTTTTGTATTCTAGGGTCTTAATTTGTCCATTTGAACACTACAATGTGGCTCAGATATCAAACTTTCGACGATATTTTTTAAATTGAAGCTCCACAATGTTATCCTATTAATATAAATCTAACATGCATTCTCCATAGATAAGTTTTTAAATGTCTCCATCAGGCAATTGGTATTTCAATATATTTATCATGGCTTTCTCCTAGTCATAATGTTTGTATACTCTTTATTTTTAATGTATCAATATTTTCTTGAATCAATGCCAGTTGATTTTCTCCCTCCTGCTTGATTTTTTTTTATAGCTGCTTAGAAAAAAAAATAATAATAATGCTCTTTTTCAAAAAGGGGGTGGGGGTATATTGAATGAAGCTTCTAACAGAGCACTAACGTAGTGTAAGGAGCTCTTACCCTTGCTTCAAGTCAGCAATAAATGTATCAATCCTCTCTGTCAGGTCGGCTGTTAGCTGTGATTTGCCATCTCCGGGCATGATGAAGCTCTTTTGTCAATCTCCAAATCAGCAGAATGGATCTCACAAGGCCTGCAATGACAAAATATCAGCATGTTTCTATTAAAGCTTGTTTTCCGGAATGAACTGGCTAATGGAGTAGAAGAGCCCAATAGAAACAGACCTTCTCCGCCATTAGCCATCTTTTTAGCAGAGAAAGTTTAGCCGCTAATTATCCTTCTTTTTATAGGATAACAGCAGAGAGCTATACCGTAAGATGTCAATAAAAACAGCCCGTTGCGGTATTAGCCGGTTAGAAACCGGAAATCACCGAAACCACGTGATCGGAATAAGTGACCCCTGGCTGCAGCGCGTGTGTGTTTGATTGAGCATAAATTTGACCTCGGTCGTCCCAGAATACCTTGCGGCAACCCAGGTCAACGGACTCATAGCCAGTAATCGCACGATCTCGGTACGATCGATCGAACTTTGCGGAAAATGCAATCCAATAGAACACCGCTCACTGCTATTAGCCGGTTAAATTTTAACTGGATAAATATGGTATGCTCAATAGAAACATGCTGTATGCAGGCTGGTCAGTCCATTTAAAGCAAAGACCATGAAATAGCAATGTGTTAACTGACCTTTGAAGCTACTGGGTTGGAGAAATATATACCGGTATATATGTTTTTGTACTCTTAACCTGTTGGCTCAGGAACGGATGTGGCCTGTGTTAACTCTACAGGATTATCAGAATCTCGCAGGCAACGGGTTAATTTGCTACATTTTGAAGCAGGGTTGGCATGTAAATTTCCCACTTTTTCTTAATATTTCCTGGACACTGTCCGATATAGAATTGCCTTCTTATGTACAAAGTCAACAATGGGAGAAATTTATATTTCCCAGATGATTGGGTGGGAAATAAGATTCTGACCGGGAAATATGCCAACCCTGTTTTGAAGTTGAAGTTTGGTTTAATTTCAGAGTTTATATTCAATTTGCAGTTCTTACAATAGGCACACTCCTTGCATGCACGGAAGTAATGAATGACTTCCTGGATAAACCGGTTTAAATTTTCTTTATTCAGTTAAAATAAAAGTAAGCTGAAAATGAATTTCAGAGCAATTTTCTGTGCCATACCTGCATAGGAAAGGCCATCCATTACTTTGTACACAAAACATGCAAAAGTTTGGAGCTACATGTATCTGTGCCATTTGGGAGAAATTCTCAGACTCTCGACTCTTGTCAAAACGAGTGTGCGCGTGCACCCCACACATCGGGATAGCTCCATACTTTTGTGTTCAAAGTAATGCATGGCGTTTCTTATGCAGGTATGGTACAGAAAATTGCTCTGAAATTCAGTCTTTTACAAAATTCTACTTAAATATTGCTTTGATATGGCTAGTCTATGATCTGCTAAACATTATATGTTATGAAAAATTATAAGGCTGTTATCGATATGCCCTGTATTGATAGTACTATCGATAATCGGCTGATTTTGCGTCTTATCGATATATCGATAGAAAATCTGTGTTAACGATATTAGCCGACAGTCATCTAATAGTTTGTTTTTGAGTCGCAGACATTATTAGCGCTAATATTAAGTTCCGTATTACACTAAAAAGGATCATCGGGAGTTCATTTTTGGGGGGTCGGACATTGTTAGCGCTAATATTAAGTTCCTTATTATGATAAAAAGGATCGCTAGGAATTTGTTCTTTAGGGTTGGACATTATTTCCGTTGATATTAAAGCCCAAGTTTAGTTTTGGGAATTTTTTGTTATTTGAAAGCTTTATGCCCCAAAGTCATAACCCTGCAATAATAGATTCTGAATATCTTTAGTTTTTTTTTTAATTAATTAATGAAAAATCTGT
>JZLH01S0613198.1:0-20634 GCA_001188425.1 Eucidaris tribuloides
ATGTCTCAGTGTTTACAAATTAAACAGTGTGTCGTGTTTACTTTTTGTTCAGTGTTTAGATCTTAAACATAGTGGGTGTTTAAGTGACTTTGAGGTGTTTAGTATTTAAACAATGTGTGTGATTACGGAGTAAACATTTGGTGTTTAGTCTATACACAGTATAGATGTTTTATTTTTAAACATTACAAACATTTAAAAACTAAACATGTTGTTTTTATAAACACCTTGGACGTGATGAAACTAAACACAGCATGTGTTTAGCTCTTAAACGCGTACAATATATAAACGCGTCGCAGTGTTTTAAATCTGTCACAGAAAAGTGTTTAGTTAGGTGTTTAGAAACTAAACAAATTTTTTACAGTGTACATGTATACAGGGTGGCCCAGAAAGAATGCTACGAGTATGATCGCTAATTTCTTCACCATTATCGGCAAAATGTCATTAATTTTTATTTCGTTGGTTAGAATATTTTTTTTTCCAATAAAATGATACCAAGATCATTGATTTTGAGTAAGGTGTTTTGATTCTAGTGCCATTTTTCGGAGGCAATGCAATTTCCCAAATTTGCCATTTTTTCAACAGCGGCGGTCATCGGAACGCCAAGATATTCTGGGGTCTGTTTGCCATACCAGACAAACTCGCGATGACAATGGTGATGCAGCTTCCAATGTCTTTCTTTATGAAAGCAAGGACATTCCAGCTCATTGTCATCGCGGTTTGTCTGGTATGGCAAGCTGAGACCCCAGAATATCTCGGCGTTATGATGACCGCCGCTGTTGAAAAATTGGCAAATTTGGGAAATTGCATTGCCTCCGAAAAATGGCCCTAGAATCAAAACGCCTTACTCAAAATCAACTATCTTGGTATCATTTTATTGGAAAAAGAATATTCTAACCAACGAAATAAAAAGTAATGACATTTTGCTGATAATGGTGAAGAAATTAGCGATCATACTCATAGCATTCTTTCTGGGCCACCCTCCGAAAAATGGCCCTAGAATCAAAACGCCTTACTCAAAATCAACTATCTTGGTATCATTTTATTGGAAAAAGAATATTCTAACCAACGAAATAAAAAGTAATGACATTTTGCTGATAATGGTGAAGAAATTAGCGATCATACTCATAGCATTCTTTCTGGGCCACCCTGTATAAATGTAGCTTATAGAGGATACTGGTCGATTATGAAAATTCTTCCATCATGTCCATTAGACTTCTGTATTTTGCCATGAATGCAAATACTTCATATAAGTATCATTATTTTGCATCGTAATACAAAAACAGATATAAAATTATACTAGATATTTGCAAGGATTCCTTGTTACAACCTGTATGATTTTTTTTTCTGCCACTGACCTGGCGTCAGAATATGCACCGTTAACGTTGTCCAATATCATGCATATCTGGGTTAGCACTTTGTGAGTATGATGAAGAATTGTTCAGAGATTTTGTATAATTATGAACTGATAAAAAAAGAGCGTTCTGCTTTCATGTCCAGAAATAGCAACAAATTATTACATTGTGTTTGAGCAGATGTTATCCAAATTACATGTAAGTTGGCATTAGATTGACAAGTATAATACTCAATATTAATTTAATACAGCGTAAGACTTGTGGTTTGACCAACTCTGTAAATTATGACGTATTATCCCGCTTATTATTTGATAAAACAGCAAAGGCGTTTTTGCATACATGCTACGAAAAATACACAATTAATTCGTTTTTATTCCGTAAGGTGTTGTTGCGTCAGTTAGTTGTCTACATTTCGTATAGCATATATGAACAAATGCGTCGTTTACAAACGAGTCAAACTAGTTACAAGCACGACTCTAGCAATCGGTCAAAATTGGATTGGTTACTCCCCAAGAAATGAAGACAGTGAAGGGAAATAGAACTGGTCAATGGACCTACGGGTTTGTCTATCGTTATATTGCACATGCAGGTGTAGACGGAATTTGCTGGCAATGGGGTTCTAAGCAGGGCCATTGCGTCTTTATGCCCCAACCTCCCCCAATGTCCATGTTTATTTCGCACGTTTGAGGGTTGTAACACCTCCCCCCAGTATAATCGATAAAATATGACCACCATTCGTATAGTAGATTAAACACGTGTCCCGTTTCTCGGCGTAGTATTAAATTGGTGCAACTGCAGCTGGAACAATGGTCACTGTAATAAACCAACTCCTGTATGCACATGTGTACATGGATATATAGCTGTAAGAAAGTAACGTTACAATAATTACTGATATCGACATACAAGCCAATTTCCATAATACACTGTGTATTTAATGAAGCTTACACATTTTCCAACCAAAGATTATCACATCCCTCAAGAAATTTATGAATAACACCATTTCCAACGATGGAGATGAGAAATTGCAACACATTAATCTTCTTCATCAATATTATTGCCATCATAATGGTTCACGATGAAGAATCATGAAATATACTTATACGCATTTGTCAGAAAGATTTAGATTAGATCATGATGAGGAAGTTGTACGGTGCTATAAAGTTCTGCCATTTACAATCAATCAGTTACATATCGCTAATCGTATTGGCGGGAATTGTTATACTTTGTGAAACCCCATGGGAAATTTACCCCCAGAAGTTTCAAACGAAAAGGAAATCTCATAGCATGAAGTTGAACTGTGATAAATATATTTTATTTTTCGAAGAAGCAGCCAAGTGTAACAACAAAACGGTAGTCCGGCATATTGTTTGTATAGAATATGACTCAATGTATTGGTGATGAACCACGAGACCCGACAACATTCTTTTTGCCAGGAGGGAACAATCGTTTTTGTGGGGTATTTCGTACAGATAAAGAAATCGATATCAAAGAAGCTTTCGTTTGAGCAGAAATGTCGCCATTGAGTTGCGGTGTGGAGACATACAAACATAAAATAGTTCAACAAATACACGCATAAAATGGTGTGTGTAGATTCGCTGATTTATACCTTAACCGCAGAAAATAATTCAATTGTCATAAACGGAAGCTGTTTATTGATATTCCATGAACTTCGTTACACATCCCAGTAGCATATGCGTGTTCACATGGTGTTTCTACACAATTGCACATGGTGTTGTTTTACCAAGAAAGTTTATGCCTGCGTGCATGTGAATTATTACTCTGTTATATTCTGCTTTTCATGAAAATGTTAGTCCGATTATTCATGTCATAATAGGGCTTAACGTAAATAGGAATATTTTCAACATAGATCAATGCATTCTATTTGATGGGATGATGTAACACAAATTTCTTGAAATAAAACTTACACAAAATTTGTGAAAATGAATATGCACTCATAACCCCATTTACTATCATGATGTGACGATTGTGTTAGCTTAGGGTAACTACAGTGTACTTGTATTTGAGCGAAACATCAGCCTATGTCATGCAAAGAAGATTCTTCAATATTTGTTTTTCATGAAAATTAATGATGATTCAAAAAATCTATTTTCCCAAATAGCTTCGAATAATTCCGAGATAATTATTAATTTTATCAATACATGTTTAACAAATTATCTGTTCCACTGGCATTTTGTTATTGTTTTGTTATTTTGTTTTAAAATTGTTACTATTGTGTTTAAAACCTGTTTTTGTTTCTGAGTTTGTAACCCTGCCTACTGCCAGGTGAGAAGGAATATTTTCTTCTCTCCTGGCAGAGGACCTGGGTATATCTGTTTGTTACATCTTTAATTTGATTTGATTTGAAATAAAGATGATTTATATATGATTATTGACAGACTGTACTTTTTAGAAAGGAAGATAAGAGGGATAGATAGATAGATAGATAAATAGATAGATAGATAGATAGATAGATAGATAGATAGAGGGACAGATAGATAGATAGATAGATAGATAGATAGAGGGACAGAGAGATGGATAGATGGATGGTGGAGATGTTTGAACTTTATTACTCAAAGTTCCAAATTCCAATACACTTCCACCAATCAGGGGGTATTTGGTGTTGCAATCCATCCACACTTTGGAAAAACCGCAATTACCAGTTTTGACAATTTTTTCACAAATCTCAAACATGTCAAAAGGCTTTGCCATTCTTTCAAAACATTTAAAGAATACACTCGAAAACATTTCAGTTTCAAACTTCGACTAAGTGAAATTGATTCATATTTTGCCTTTTTGACATTCTCTGGTTTCACATAATATTAGATCCATCTTAATAGCTAACTCAATTTCCTCAATCGGTTCACGTTACATGTCTTTCAGAGTACATGTAAAATTACACCAAAACTCATAATGAAAGTATTATTTTCTCCAAGTTTGATTATTCCACACAAAATGATTACCGTTTCACATTGGCCCTGTCTTAAAAGGGCGTGTTGCTGTTCTTAATAAATCTGTAGATGTTGATAGCAATTTTGCATACAATTCAATACCATTATTGATCGATTGTGAACAGAACATAATTAAAAACTTATTTCACAGTCACAAAATAGCACCTTCACCCCTTTTAGTGCCACACTATACTTGTAAAGTTGGCAGTTTTGTTGCATTGTTATTGGAAAAGGTAAAAGGCTTAAAATGAGCTTCTCACAGTAACGGAATCTATTTGCAGTATGGGATGTTAAAGTGTGTGAAACTTTCCAGTTTTGTTGAGCATCTATTCGTTATGTTTTATTGATATAATTTTTGAACCCCGTTCTTTTCGTTATTGTCTTCTACTTAAAGATGCAGGCCTGTTGCATAAAACGTTTACCAGAGAAAAACTATGGTTATGTTAAACAAAGGTGTTTTTCTATGGTACTAAAAGGGGTGATAAAGTCTAGCTTACGGGAGTTTTCATATTTTACTAGATATTTGTTTGATAAAAGTATTATGTAACAGGTCCCGGGTGTCAATAAAACTGTCTATCATTTCCAGAATAAAACGCAACATGGACCTATATGAAATATGTTTGTCCTCTGATCAAATCCATATATTTACAAAATATAAGTTTCTTACTCAATTAAATACTTGTGACATAAATACCTACAAACTAGCAAATAATTTCTAGTTTAATTGATTTGATCAGAAATAATCCCCGTCAGAAGCAACACTAGACTGACTTCCAATCGGCCTATGGCTCGATCTGCTCCGGCCACCACCATGATAACCGTTATGATATGTGTATCCCGGGTTGTAGCCGGTCGGACTCCGCGTCGATGCCGGTGAACCGGGGACGGGGGAGACTGGAGGTAGCCTCGTCGTATCGCCTTCCTCATACGTCAGCCATTCACGAACACGTTTCTCGATGTCCTCACTGCGAAGTTTCTGATCAGGAGGGCCGGAGCCCTTGGTCGACGCGCTCGGTCGTCCTGCAGCGGCCCCACCGGCTTCGCTGATATCGAGTCCTCCAAATTCCTCTTGCAGCATCTGGATGAAGATATACTCGGAGTCGTCGTGACTCGCACCACTAAAAGAATCGCTAAACAGCGTCGAGATCGACTCGTCCGTCGACGACGTCGCTCCGGTTGACGAACGTGATCGTCGACCGAGAGCGGGGTTTTTGGAGTACCGCGCACCGCTGTTATCGCGATACTTCTCGGCAGGTTGATGCGACTCGCCGATCGTCCCCAAAATAGGAGCAGTTCTTTGCTGGTATGCGGGAATATCCTTCGAATTCCTCTCGGGAGGTGGGTCGTAATGGCGCGCGAATTGGTAATCGCTATGGAGTGGTCGACCATGCACGTCTGCCTGCGTTTCAGCCTTCACAATATGACCAGCCGGTGGGTATACACGCCCGGGCGCCCCTCCGTTATAGATATCTCGCGCCGAATGGGGAGTGGCCTTAGCCGTTTCAAGTTTATTATCGAGTCCAGGTGGGTAACTCACTGGTCTTGGATTTCCTCGATTCATCGCTAGTCGCACGGCAGCACCTTTATTTTTCGAACCATCCAAAATCACCGAATACATCGCCATATCGGCATTGCCGAGCGAATCGGTGGGCGAGTTCGGTGGGGACTGAAGGACCTCGAAATTGGCTCCCGGCGTACCAATCATAGCACTTTGCTGCCGACGAATTTTGCGATCCTGTCGCATTCTCCTGCGTCGTTGCAAATCCTCGAACACCTCCAAGAAAGTACGTAGGAGCCAATATGTCACCTCGTTAGCATTTTTCTCCTTTCGCACAAGAAAGCATGGCACTCGAACAGACTATTTTCCGGATTCGAATCTGTCCTCGTGATGATGGCAAAAACACGTGGATTCATTTCATCGGCAACGCCGTAACAGATGTGATGTATGGGAATCAGGACATGCTTCTCCTTTCCGAAAGGTCCGTTAAAATCCAAGAAATGGAAACCCTTTTCGGTAATCTGCAAGGCAGACTTGGGTAACTTCTGCCTTTCCTTGAGTTTGATGAGTGCTTCGACCGGTTCTGCTATATACTCGCGTCCATATTCGCCTCTGGCGGGCATCTTTCCCAAATACTGAACATTGAAGATAGGACATTTTTGCGGTAGTTGTCCCTTATCGTTTCGTAATCCTCGATCCCTCTCAACACTCTTCCTCTTAATAAGGTTCTTTGCCGCCATCTTAGAACCCTCTCCAATTTCCCTATAAACTCTCAAGACATCAAGAAGTCACAATTGTACCCTCATAATTTTTCATTCCAGGCATGCAGGTCCTGCAGGGTACACCGATCCACGCGATGTGCTAGTGGCAAATAACGATTATATGACAGTCTACCTAATTCCCAATGCACTGCACACCGGTGTATAACACAAACTATATATCCTTCAAAAGCGGGAAGTCTATCGACCAGAATAAACCTACGTCAAAGGTCCACCAAACTCGTTATACAATAGCAAGTCATTTGTCTGAATCCCTTTTCTACCGCAAGAAAAAAGTGCGATCTTTTCAGAGGATGCGTTCGGCCGTGTCACCGAGTGGGAGATGCGACGGGGCATGAAGTTGTCAACACCGCTCAATGCAGTGGGTCGAATCGGACGAAAATAGTTTGGAAAGAAAAAGTAACGAAGTTGACAATATTTAAACAATTTTACAAAAACGATGATTAGAAACAGCTAGTTCATGGCATTCAAATGGTATAGAAAGTTGTCCACTCCGATGAGCCATTGTTTATTCACCGGTATGATTGCATTAACTGTTATCCATTACCATACGTGGAGAGGTATTCGATTTTAACATCTTTATAAGATCACGCCACCCGCATTTAACAACATCCAGCTCTCAGAACAGCTGATTCAGGTCAATTTGCTATAAGAACGAAGAAACCTATCCGCTTGCAACAAACACTTATTTCGTCATGTTGAATTCACAGTTCGTTAATTTCCATCATCAGTTCGGACACCGGTGGAAGATCTCGACACCCGCGTGTACAAAACAACAGACCATTGTTGTTGTAAGGACGAAAAGTCAACATGTGTGGCTGATGTCGTCATCTACAATTCATAACTGGTTTCCATGATCAGATTGTACATCAATGGAGTTGTTATTTTCTCTCCAACAGAGCAACGCGTGTCCTTTGTAGCGAATGGTCTCCTTCAACATGTCAGTTAGCAGGTTTCACTCACTACATTACGCAAAAATTAAAATCAAAAGATGTGTTCAATGCGTATAGTAGCTGGCACCTGTTGATATTGCAATAATCACATGGTAACAGGTTCTAAAGTCCCCTGCAAATGGGAATGTTACCTCTTTGAACTTTGGAACTTTATTGCTCTACATTTTTTTTCCAGCTATCATCTTTGCCCACCCCAAATAAAGCAAAGTCATTGAATTGTACAAACAACTGATCCGTAGGGTAATCGAGTATAATAACCCGGTACAGACTTGTACGCCATGCTATCACGTATAGCCCGTGTGGTGTGATATAACGTACTTATTGGGACAGGTCCCTTTATATGCAAATCAAAAAGTTGACAGTGCCCGTTAAGGAGATCAGTCAACACAGACCGTTGGATAAAAGGAAGAATTCATGGCCCTCGAGTTGACTTTTGTGGTGTAAACTTGATCATAATCAAAACAGAGACGGACGTTACTGAGTAATCAAAAGAGACATAATTGATATCGGCACAGTATTGACATTATGATTTTAAGCAATGATTAAAAATGATAACTTGGAGAGTGACATCCTTTGTTGCAAACTTTGATCTTTCCCCTCAGTATTCCCGTTCCATGTCTAACTCTAACTTCCCATAACGCCTTATCCCAAATGACTACATATCTATTCCCCCTTTTCGCAATCTGAGCTACGTGACCCACATGTTATCGGCATCTCTTATTTGTTGTAGAAATGAAGGCCTGACGGAATAATTGCACTTCATTTTGAAAACGTTTGTATTACTATGTTGGTTGATTATATACCCATTTGAAATATCAATATACCCATTTAAATTTCAATATACAGCTGAGACATCAAAGTTCTACTTTGAAAAGAAAGAGCCTCGAAAATTTTAAATGGGAATACAAAGCAGAGGGGCGGAAGACACGCCCCCCCCCCCCCAATAGACAAGTGAGGACGAGGAACACGATAAATCATTTTGTCCCCTCTCTACTTTGGGGGATCAGAGCCATAACTAAGAATCACATTCTCCGCCTGTTTCCTTCACATTTTTGACTTTGTGGTTTATGAATGCGGTGAAAACTAATTTCAATATACATTAAAATGCGATTTAGATGTACACTTTTTTCGGATATTCCCAACCTTGAAAGAGGGTGGGGGTTACTCTAAAACTATACCCTCCCACTGTCCCACAATCCCGTTAGGTCGTACGAACCTCCTGACCCCCTTGTATACACCGATGAGAATATGTTTTTTTTTGTGTTTTTTTTTAAAGACTGGTCACGACTCTCAACATTGATAATATGTACAAGGCAAGGCAAGTGTTTTTATCAAGTCTGGATTTCGCTCGAGTTGTGATTTTGCACCCTTTCACAAAAGTGACTTCTGCTCATTCAACATGTTATCAAATTTTTAGTGTCGTTTCGATAGAAGTTTCTATAAGAACTAGCTTCATCGCGCTTCGCGCCGATGAAGCTGCACCACGCACCTGCTGTTCACTCATTTTTTTTGGTTTGGGGGGGGATCCCCATATCCTCCCAACTCCCCAATATAGTCGCCAATCCGCCAACCCCTCCCCAGCCCTATTCCATTGTATCCCTCTCGTATTGCCCCTCTTATTGCTAAAGAAAAATCAACTTTACGTTTCGTAGTTACTTGACATTCAAACACCCTCTTGGCCCTTTTGCAAAAAAGCATGAATTTTACCGAATGACACCCCCCCTTTTAGGCTTCCTTCATAATTTTGTGGGGCAACCTGGGGGCACACGAAATTTTGGACATTCCCAACCGAATCTTGTTGCATAATGACACTTTACACAAGGGTGGCGCAGCCAAGGCCAAAATTTCATGAAAAAAACATGATTTCAGTGGTGTAGGAGCCGGGAGGGGGAGGGTGGAGGCAACCACCTACAGATCCCTGACCCTGGTGCACCGCCCCTTACTTTACTTCCTTGCTAGCAGTCCTAAGCATCCCCTCCCCCGCCCACTACAACTACCTGAAAGTTTGTGAGATGTTTCCGAATTAAGCTCATTCGGGGGAGGGAGCACCGCCCCTAAGCAACCCTTTCCCCACCCTATCCCCACGCCACAATGGGGGTGGGGGGATTGCAACCACACCTCTCCCCAGCCACACGCTGTTGCAACCGCGCGACTTTCCTGTTCCTTGCTCATCCCTACAGCAACCCCTTCCCACCCCTTCCCCACGCCACCCTGTTCAACCGCCGCCGACTTAACCTGTCCTTCTACGCAGTCCCAAGCACCCTCCCTACCCCTTCCCCACCGCACAAGAGGGGGGGAGCAACCACCCCTCCCCCAGCCATGCCTGTTGCCACCGCTGACTTACCTGTCCTTGCTAGCTTGCCCCCTGCCCCGCCACACAAGCCACCTGATGTTTTTGTGTGGATCTGTCGCGAATTAAGGCTCATTCGACGGAGGCGAGGCAACCTTCCCTAAGCAACCCCCTTCCCCAATCACAAACGGGGGGGGGTATTGCAACCAACCCCCTCTCCGCAGGCCACCACTGTTGCACGCTCACTTGACTGTCCTTGTAGCAGTCCCTAGCAACCCTTTCCCCACGTCGCACCCCTGTTGCCACGCCCCTGGACTAAAACCTGTCCTTGCTAGCAGTCCCTAAGCAAAACCCCTTCCCCCCCACCCACTACAGTCCCCAAGCAACACTTCGCAATAGCAATTGAGCAACGCGGTAACGCTGCGACTTTTTATTACAGCCAAGACGAGTGATAGTAACACTGTCTTCCATTACGTATGTACGTATACCAGCAAGGCACGGTCGCCCGGACTACGGGCTACGTCCACCATGCCTCTTCCGGGCTAGCGCGTCAAAAATGCGTCAGGTCACCAGGTTTTGGTGTGCTTTCTTATAATAGATAGATAGATAGAAGATAGATAGATAGATAGATAGATAGATAGATAGATAGAAGAAGTAAAAATTTCCCTAAATTGCTGTGCAATATTTATTTGACAAGACTTCTTCCACGGTTTTTTTTCCAAGTAACAACATTGTTTGGGAACAGTGTATATACACTGTTTTTAGTGGAAAGTCAAGAAATAAATGACATTTATTCAAAACTCCACAAAAGATTATCACAAACAACCCACCAAAGACCGTCAAATTTCACAATTTGACGACAGAATTTTGAATGAGAAGTGGTGTCATGTCGTACCCTCCCGTACCCTCTCCGCCAACGGCCCCGTCACCCGTCACACACCAATAAACATTCCGATAAACAGCCTGTAGAATGTACCTTATGTACCCGACCTGATGTAAAGGTATGAATGAGAACCCTGTTGCATCGTTATGTAGCTGGTTTACTGACGTAACTTTATGGAGTATTGAATAAATGGACATCCTTGGGGTAGGATCCGGGGGGGGGGGTACTTGCTTAGTAAGGTGAATTGGAGTGTGCCGCTCTAATAGGTGACTTTTTCGCAAAAAATCCTTAAACATGGGTATGGTTTTTGGGGAAAATATCCTTAAACATGGGTCATGATTTTGAAATTTTACAATTTACACTAGATATTTTCGCCTATTTCATCGCTAAAATGCTAAAAAAAGGCCACTTTTCTAGATAAAACCCCTTAATAGGTACCATTTTCCGCCAAAATGACCCTTAAAAAAGGGTCGGGTTTTTCGACTTCAGCCGCACACCCCCGTCGGAACCAAATCGTGAGTACCCCCCCCGGGGGGGGGGTAGGATGGGGTTCTTAGTCCATTATACGATGACGATTATAATTATAATTACTCAATCTTCGACAGCTAACTACTGTATGTTTTGCGATTACTTTATATACCGGGTACAAGTTTGGCATAGCCAAGTATAGGACATCATTTTATCTGATAACTTCGGTCGTAATCGACGGAAGAAGAGAGAACTTGTTTGAGTGACATGTGTATTTGTATGTGTATATCGTATATGTACGTGTAAATGTGTGTGTGTGTGTGTGTTTGTGTGTGTGTGTGTTGTTGTTGTTCTTGTTCTTCTTCTTGTTGTTGTTGTTCTTGTTGTTCTTGTTCTTGCTCATAAGGGGGGATGACCTTCGAAGACAATAGCCCCGGTGATGATATTTCTGATGACCAAGATAAAGGACCTCGGATATCATTTCGTCTTTGCATGGTTACTTAGGGGTCAGATTTGGGAATATTTCCCGACGTTTTCGGAGAAACGAGCCTGTAAATCTTATCATACGCATGCATGCCCGTATACCGGGCAAAAAGATACCACTTGACGTTATAAAATTGAACTTGAACTTAAAGAGGTCTCTTCAAGAAGTATACAATGCATCAAAAAGTGTGATTTAACCTCTTCCTTCGAATAAGAAACATACAACTTAGACTTATAGGCGAGAGGTGTCCTCTATAAAACGTACTCTACTCCATGATTAACTAGTCTGGAATTCAGACGTCGGTCGGCTGTATATTTCACTCGCCGATCAATTATTACACTAGTCTATCCATTTCTGCAAAGCAGATGAGAGAGGTACATGACCAACTTTGCTGGTGTGGGTTTCTGATATCTGCTGATCTTTTGGATATTCCATAAACAGTTATTCACTTTTCAAGAGTTGATAATATAAATCATGTTCTGTGGTCAGACTAGTATTTGCTCAGTTACGTCTGTAAACATAATTCATTTTGCGATCATTTGCCGTACGACTGATATAATAATGCACACAAGGTGTCACGAAAGTCATTCTGGACAAAATCAACAAGTAGCGATGACAGGCGACGTATGAGGTCATTAAAAAATCTAACTACAGCCTGGGTTCGATGTATTTTTAGATCCCAGTGGCAAGGTAAATGGTATGCAGCAGTGTGTACCTTTCGTTCTCAAATTATTAACCATTTTGCTTTCATTTTCTCTGACCTGTATATTCAGACAAAGTGTCAGGAGATATTTTAAAGGGTGCGATGACACATCTTTTGGTGATTTACTGCACTTCAGAATGTCAGTTGTTCATTGAACCTATACTTATTAAGTCGAATCTATTTACTATTTATTTATTTATTTATTTATTTATTTGTTTATTTATTTATTTATTTATTTATTTATTTATGTATGTATGTATGTATGTATGTATGTATGTATGTATGTATGTATGTATTTATTTATTTATTTATTTATTTATTTTTATTTATACTGCTGCTATTTTTCATTCAATAACTTGTTTATTTTCTTATCTAATAACATATTTATTTTGTGTTATCTATTTGATTGATTTTGTCTTACATCGCCCCATCCCCACTGACTTATCGGTATATCAGGTATAGTAAGACTTGGAAATTAGAAGAGAAGTGATTGACTGAAAATTGTAAATCATTAATTTTGCGAACATCGGAATTTATGAATGTCTGTAATTATAAAATTGTCCTTATGTTGTCAACAAAATGTAATGACATTGACATAAGGATTACTGCTGACAAGAATGTATTACTGACCTCGCTTTTATTGTGTAGTCGAGGACATTTAGCTCAATCAAAGTAATGTGGTCGCGCATGCCTGCTTGCTTTGAGCTTCAATAGGCTACACACCTACTCCTTTACAAAAGGTAATTATAAATTGGCACGAATAGCAAATATACCAAATAATAAATGTTTTAGCCTTGACCAAAAGAATTTGATTTGAAGAGGGCAGTTCCATGTGAGGTGCAAAATCCATATTTCATCAAACTTTCAGCATTAGGGTAGGGCCTATAAACTCTATTGCAATCTGAGGAAGTTTGAGTGAATACTCCAACTATTTCAATGATTGGTTTATTTAGCTGTGATGAAGAAGTAATATTATGCAAGAATTTAATGCAAATAGATAACTGCAAAATTTGGGCATTAAAAATTTAGTATGATTTGGAATTATTTGATGCAATACATTTATTGTTAAAATTCATGCACCCGAGACTTGTGAAACAGACTGGAAACGAATGATACCACATGACGATGCATCTTTGACATGACTTTTTGTATGCATGGGTATAGAAACTGAAATAAACTTGTACGTTTACATAAATTAGCGGTGCGTGTGCATGTGCAAGCAGTGTGCATCGTATAATGAACGAGTTTTTTTGGGGGGGGGGGGCGGGAGGCAAAGAAGCATACGTTCATGGCATTGTGCAAAAACAGAAAGACCTCTCCTCGAAAGAAAAAAAAACCAACAAGTTTTGTTTTGATCGTTTTATATGGTTAAAAGAGCAGATTCATAGCGACCCCGTCAGAGAAGAAGAAATATTCATTTTTTTTTTATTTTCATTCTATTTCATCTCTATTTCATTTTCATTCGTATTTTGTCGGTATGTATACGAGTATTAGTTTGAGGGAAATGTCGAAATCTTAATTTAGTCGACACCTCGATCCTCCCTTTTCAGAAAAGAGTAACAATCGTTTTCAGCAATTTTAAAAGCAGTTATCAGAACTCAGAAGTTAACCACTGCCCCGGCCCAGTAAGCCAGTGTGTACAAATCATTGACCTCAGTGGTGCTAGCCACTTGTAAACAATCGACTGAATCGGGTAGTATTGTTCAGTAGAGGTTACAATGGTTGTTTAAAGCCTTTGTAGTTGTTATGCAACAAGCACACACAACTTCGAATGTTTGAAGGTATGTTTAAAGATCGCAGGAAAGAATGCCTTGAAATGTAAACACCTGCACGCAGTTATATTCAAGAGTTTGTTTATATACCTGTCTTCGCTTCGTCATGACTTGTGTCCAAAATGTTAAAATTTGGCAACATTTGACAAACACAGGTGTGGGCGAAACTTTGCGATATTGGGTCGTACATATTGCATCTCCTTTACCCTGGGGGTTGGGGAAAGGGGGGGGGGTCGATGATCATTTTCAATCATCAGGGACCTGGGAATGCTGACAACGAAAATCAAATAAAACATAACACCAAAAGCAAAAGTTTCAGGGTCCAATAGGTGTTTTATTATGATGTACAGATCAATTCGAAGAGAACAAAGCTGCAAAATGGTTAATGGTGTTAACAAAAAGTGGCGCCAGTTCTAGAGGATGCTACAAACCTTTCAGCAACCCTGGCTGCAATGGGCACGCAGAATAGTGCACGCACACTTGTACACCATCAATCCATTCTCATCCTGAAATATTCACGCACATTTACCAAACATTGAAACCAGCAAAGGATTTTGAACAAAATCATTGGGAGCGGAGGGAAGATAAAGATGTAAAAATGAATCCTGAAATTCCCGACTTTTCCGAATTTCGTGTGTCTTTATCAGTTTCCATTTTCTAATTAGTTAATTAATTAATACAATCAATAAATTATTTCTTTGTAAATTCTTTCATTTCCTTAGTATAAGTATATTTAATTCATATATTTTTTTAACATGCAGGACACCATTCCGAGCCAGACCTAGTAGTTCCGGGGGGGGGGGGGGCACTTAGTATAATTGTGGGATACGTATGTGCCGCGGTTGAGATCCCCATTTTCAGCCCAAATTTCCGTTCCAGAGCATCTCAATTTCAGAAGTCACAGAAAAATTTTGATTTTTCCAGTTCCAGAGACGCCCAAATTTGCCGTTTTGCTTCTGATTTTTCGCTCGGCCGCGCCAGAGCATTGCCCTTTCAGCACGGCGCGCCGTTGGCGCGCCGGAACTGCGTGTGGCAGTTTCCAGAAATAGCATTTTGAGGTTTTCTGAAGGCCTTAGCTCGCAGTTTCCAGAGACCCCCATATTTTGCTCAGCCCATTCTAGAGCCGCGCCGATTTCGATTTCGACATAGGTATCACTTTGTAAGTCGAGTGCCCCCCCCCCTCGGGCCTATATTTGCCGTTCAGGGGCGTCGATCCTGCGGTGGCGGGGGGGGGGGCAGTCGCCACCACAATGAAAATATTGGAGGGGCAAACATATCGATTTGCCCCCCCCCAATGATTTTGCCAACTTTAACAATTCATAAAACGTAATGCAAGGATACATCTAAAAAGCAGTGCTATAGACACAACAAACCATAAAATTTAATGAAAAACATGCTTTTAATCATACGTAATTTTCTTACTTTTGCCACCCCAATCCCAGAAATGGATCGACGCCCCTGTTGACGTCGATGGTCAATAATGGGTGCCGTAACAACACTCGAACAAATCGCTTTTTCTGCATGTTTCGATTTGATTTAGATTAAAGTGATTCCGAGAGGGGGATGTAATTGTCGAACACTAATCGAAGAGGTGTAAAGTAAACTTTCAAAACTAGATTCGTCCTTGCACAATTTTGATTGACACAACCTCATGCATATTTCTGTCAACTAACGCTAACTTTACAATCTTTGCATATTGCAACCCATTTTCCCTATTTAAAAGCTCACATTATAATTGGCACCCCGATGTATTGACACAATTTCAATGATACAACTTTTCGTCAATAATATTTTCGTAAACTGTTTGATTTTCCCATGCTCAGAATTCATATAATATTTCTGAAAGGTTTTTATACCAAGAGGGGATGATTGAAGAATATTTGTCTTTCTCACAAGCAGTGGCGGATCTAGAGATTATGGCGGCCGGGGCAAAAAATGGAATCCCCCCCCCCCGTGGCGGATCTACGGGGGGGGGGTAAAGTGTTTACTCCCCATGGCTGCCAAATGAATATGTGACTGTGCATAGAAAAACCATCATGTCAACTAGGCGCGCAAAGCGCGCTAAAATTTTTTGAAATTTGTTCACATTTGCCACCCAATCCGGAAAATGGATCGACGCCCCTGGGTCAACCCCCTTAGCAAAAAGCTAGATCCCCCTCTGCCCCCCTGCCAAAACTTATTGACGTAAATATAAATGCAAAGGAAAGACCGACCAAGCGGTAGATTGTCTTTGCAAAAATTATGCGAAGGAGCGGAGCGACCGAGCTTTAGAAAATTTATGTACTATATAAACCTATCAAACCCATTTTCTTATACACTTTACCCTGTGGAATGGGAGGGAGGGGCGCATAATTCCTTTAAGGTTCAGAATAATTTTCTCTTTCTCTCTTTTGCCCTTTTTTTTGCGTCCCCTTTAAATTGCGCCCGGGGCACGTGCCCCCTCTGCCCCCCCCCCTTAGGTACGCCACTGCTCACAAGTCGGACTTTGAAACCCTCGCGAGGATTGACAGCTGACATTCAAACCACAAACATAGTAAACCTATCATGATTCGTGGAGCATCGAGCATCGGCGACAAATGAAGAGCTTAGTTACAAAAGGCGCTGAATCCATTTTCACCAAAAATGAGTTATTGATATCAACCCATTTAGTGCCTACTGATCTTGTTAGAGTTCAAAATTGGAAGTCAAATTCCACGAGCAAGTACGAAATATATCTGGTTTTAGTTGTATTTTGTCTTAGACGCGTGTACAAACTCGGGCAAAGAAATGCATTTTCTCCGAAGTAAAAGTGGATTTCGCGCCTTTTGGAACTGAGCTCTTCAAATACACGGTCAGTGTGTTTGTCCTGCTAATATAGGCCCAGTTTTTTTATTGTTTGCACAGAGCACACCACTGTTCATTCAGAAATAATTATTATAATGTATTCTATTTTGCCTGCAGCCTACTTTTGAACATGTCGAAGGTTGTGGAAACAATAAGGAAGGGATCGTTCTATGTTCATCACTTTGATTTTTTTTTTTCAATTTATTTACGAGGTGTAGGCCTATTTGACCCCTGTTACTCCCTTTTCACTTCTCACCATAATCATCATCTTTATAATGCTTTTTAGTTACCATAATCACCATATCACAAAACCCTCAATCCGCTACCACTATCAAAACCATCGTCGTCGTCGTCGTCCTCGTCGTCATCATCATCATCATCATCATCATCATCGTCGTGGTCGTCATCATCATCATCATCATCATCATCATCATCATCATCATCATCATCGTCATCATCATCATCATCGACATCCTATCATCATCATCATGGCTACATCATTATTTTATTTTCACCGTTTCTCGATTTCATTTTCAATATTCAATTAAAACAATAATTAACTGAACATTTGCTATTAATTGCAATTAAGTATGTTTAATAGGAAGATTAAACGAGAAACTTACCGTTTTGAAGTTTGATCGCTATTTTATGAAAAATAGCAGTGAGGGATCTGCAGCACATAATCGTGAACGATTTTGAAATAAAATTACATTAATATTATCACAAATTCACAAAATCGTTTCTATTCAGTCGACAAGTTTATAACCAGATTAAAGACGTAGAGGGCGTGTAGCTTTTCGGATAAGATGGCGGAGTTTGCAAATTTACAATCTGAGCCTGGTCGAACGACTGAAATGGATACAGACGACCCAAAAGAAAACAAAACTTCCTGGGAAGACGATGATTCTAGCGATGATACCGATGAAGATGCAGATGAAGCAGAGATTACTGAGCTTCTTTCAGAGGTAAATACGGTGCAAGATACTAACGGTAATGTTAATCGTTCAGAAATCGTCGATCATGTCGATATGCGTGCGTGTTTCGGTATGCTAGATGAGGAACAACATGTTCAGTAGGGCACAGCCCGCACGCTTTATTTGTTTGTGCGGCACAGATTTGGGTATGGCGCGTGTTAAGTCTATGGGCAGAAACTTATGAATGCAGCCTGAATATCAGACTAGTCATTAAGGATGTCTCTTATATAAAGCGATTCGAGGCCTTCGGAGCGCGTTTGGGAGCTCGGGACTGCAAAAATCGGGTTCGTCGTCAAAAATTAATTTTGTAACCTACAGAAATCGAGGTTGTTTTTTTAAAAGAACGCTAGACTCTAAATCCCCCTTTATTTCGTATAAAACAAAAAAAAAGGAAAAATCCAAGAAAAACGGAACTATTTTCAGAACGATAGGGAACGATTGAGAAATCGATGGCTGATAGCGACGCAAGATCAGTAGACTACACAACAAGATCAGGAACGCGCTCGGCGCGCGGGCCTTCTTATTGCATTACAGTGTACGTGGCGAACGGGGTGCGCTGCACGAAAAAGAATCCCTCACTTAACCATTTTCGTAAAGTTAATTCGTTTACGTGAGCCAGGTGCCGACTCGTATTTGGGGGAGTTTCGCAACAAACCCGTACGACCCGTATCGTACAAGGCATCTAGGCGATGTCAGGATAACTGCGGACGTAATAATGACTCGAAAATCATCAAATCAGGTTTATTTAGTCTACGACCAATCTCAAGATTTACTATCCGCTGATCATTGTGTCTCGCTTCTGCTGACGTGGTTTACACATTGGAATTGGTCAGTGCGAAGCTTGTGTGAGCTACGACTACGTCGCCAGCACTAATGATAGGTGGTCGTGAACGCTACGGAAAACATGTTAAAACTTTGTTACAATTAACAAATTTGATATCAATTTGTCTGTAGTACACCCGGGGGGGCCAGTGTCATTACAAACTGTACAACCATGCGCGTGTGAAAAAACCGCGTAAAAAGGGTTGTTTTTCACGGTCGGAATGTACGCGCGTACATTGAAAAGGGTACAAAATGCCGAAATCAGGAAAAAGGGTATAGTTTTAACAGAAGGTTTACTTCAAAAGGGTATCTTTTGAGATCGCCGATAATTACATTACTTGTTTAGGGTATCCTGAGATCGACTTTCAATTACTTGTTTAGGGTCCATTTTGAAAGTCCATACATGCGCATGGTGTACACCTTGTAATGACACTGGCCCCCCTGGGGTAGTACAATAAAATAACGAACCATAAAGTTTGAAGTGATTTGGACATACCAAAGCGAAATTATAAAGCTGTTTTGGACATCATTTTTCTGCCCAAGCGCCGATGTTTTCAACACGCACACAACATCGTAAATTTACGATTTTGCGATCATCACTGATCTATACACACGGCACTCACGCATGCGCATGCCGTTTTTCGTAGTGTGCATCGCAGACCAATGATGTAATCAGTTTGCAACAAGTGATCGTTTAAGGTCATGTGTCGTATGGTGGGACCCCTTTGCGTTACAGGCACCAAAATTATGAATTTTGTCACTTCTTGCATTTAAACCAATATAACTCAAAAAGTACTTATCAGAAACCAACAAAAGTATACATTTTCTGAAAGCTTACACTTCAGAGAATCTCAATCAGCCAAGGCCAAGTTGCTATACAGGGTGTGTAAAAAAATTAAAGGGTAATATCACAAAAAAGTATAATTTTGTGATATTGATGACAACTCACTACACTTGTCAGTATTAAATCATGGCCCAAAATTGATGTTATGTTGTGAAAAAGCACACTTTCAGCTTTAAGAAAATGTATGGTTTTACTACTTTTTGATTTTCAGATGGAGTGATACAGGCTGTGACAAAATATGTTTAAAATTGTGTTGCGATTTGTTACAAAAACATTAATTACACTAATTAAACAAACAATTTATTAAACCTAAGTGACAAATTTGTGAGATTAAATAGTAGATTATTGTTTAATAAATGGATCAGTAAAGTGTATTTAAAAATTTCAACCAAAATGTAGCCCTAAAGTGAACATACTTGTGTGTCCTCACATGCAGTACTATCATGCTTCATAACGTGTACAAGTCAATGGCAAGCACAAGCTACACCAGTCATTAATTAAGTAATTAATGACCTAGAAGACAATTAATTTCATTTTATTTCCAACAAACACCATAGATTATTTCGATGTGAAAGGAAGTACATATACTTATGACTCCATGATATTTTACAATTTAAGAAAGAAACTATTAATGCAAAATGCTTAATGTCACATCACGGACTTACCACAAATTTAAGGTCAGTTCGTATGTGGACCTCCAAAAAGCTGTGGCGTACATTTCAATCCTCTTCAATGATTGATGCTATGAGCTACCTTTATCCAACTATGATAATTGGCTCATTCTGCTAGCAAATTACCCTCTTTGTAAATCTGATAGCAACGCTTCATTACACTTTGTTAATTAGTGAAAAATGCAAAATTAACATGATTAAATTCTGTGATAAGCGAGGAATAAGCGGAGGATGATGTGTAATGATCTCATAGAGAAATTTGCAAATCCACCTGTACCTTTGGTATTCGCATATATTTGCAGCAATAAGCTATCTGAGTTATAATAATCTGACTAACTCGACACATGTTTACTTCACATTCTCAAAAAAG
>JZLH01S0613200.1:1651-14344 GCA_001188425.1 Eucidaris tribuloides
ATGGTCAAAACCAAGGTTGCAATTCGAGTATTGTTAGAGTATATGGATGAGAGGGGTCGTGAATTATAGATGATAGGAATTTATTTTTACAGTATGAAAGTCAACAGCAATTACTCCCCCCCCCAGCATACACGATTGACATAGACACAAATCTAAAACTGAAATGTTGTTGACGCACTGCGCTACTATGAACTCTGCACAATTCTGAACATAGACGCCGATCAATATCTGCAAATAACGAACCTCGGTATTCACACTTTAACGAAGCTTTTCCGCTTCGAGCTATGTGCTCGGCGCTATTAACATTTGGAGTAGACGTTTGCTGAGAATACGGGAAGCATAGCCTATTAACTGCTGAGCAGCTGGAATAAACGTTAGTAATCATGCGTAGCATTCAAGAACTTGCAAGCGCAATCACTCTGAAATACTCCATACAGGATTTGGCGCCGCAGAGCTGAATTTGTGCGATCGGTAAACAACACGATTTTGTTATATCTAATTGCGGCATTATAGAAGTTCGAGAAGTCACGGAAGGAGATTCTATCGTGACATCATTCTCACTCGCATTTGGTTCGTGTACCCGCCAATCCATATTAACGACCAGTACTGTAGCGTCGACCTCATGATTCGATGATTAAGCAATAAGAGAAATAACAGCTCATTCCCAATGTTACTCAACTATCAAAAATTTCCGTACATTTTCATCTCTTGCTGTGAGATACTTACACGCCTTGTCCACCTCTCGTCTCCTCTCCTCCTTGGTAGTGTAGTGTAGGGGCGGAAGATAGAGGAAGGATGGAGGAGGAGCAGGAGTCAAGAGTTTATTCACATGATAAAAACAAAGTTACAACGTATGCATAGATAGCAAAAGGACGTGTTAAAAACAAATCATACAATACAAGGGAGGAGCGAGAAAAGAAAAGACAAAAACAACAAAGCGAAGGACCAAATTCAAACAAACAGAAAAAAAACGAATATGAATATAAATGACCAATGTGGGGATGCGACAAAGTCATTATGCCTATTCGTAAGGTTGATCGAATTAAAACTGTAATTTATGAATACTGCAGTACATTAAAAGGGCAATTCAGGCTAACAGCAAAAATGTTTTGTGTTAAACAGTCAAAACGTTTTGTGTTAAACTTAGCATAACCTCGTGTTGATAAAGAACCACAACCTTCGTAACACCTAGGAGTGTACCCCTAACATAAGCGGTGTGAAAATAATCCCCAAAGTGATAAATAACAACATTTGGGTGTTAAAATACACCGCCATTGTATGAATAAAATTCCATAATTGACCATTTTCTCAGAAATTGAAAAAATGTACCTGGCATTTAATATATAATTAGAACATTATCTCAATACATGTTTCTATGAAAAAAACACCATTCGATTTCATGAACCAAGAAAAAGTGCATTTAATTGAATTAATATACATTGCATATGGGGCGCTGCCGGCTCGGATGTGAGTTATAAAATTAAAATTTTGAAGTTCATAACTCCGCTATTTTTTGGTGGATTGTTCGCCAAACTTTCCATTAAATGTTCTCATTATCTGCTTTATTAAAACAAACTTGATTCAGGGTGGACGCTTGCTTTAACACCAGGGGTTTAATTTAAGAGGCAACGTTACACATAAGACAGTGGAATAGGAGGAAAGGCTATGAGATGATGGCCCTCCTCACAACAATATCCAACTTACTGAAAGTCGCATGACAGTAATTTTACGATGTTTACAATAGTAAACCGCCTTTAAAATTGAAGATGATAATAAATTAAAACTATAAAGAGGTCTTGTATAAAATTGGGGCGATCCTCCTTACCACTGTCTCTATGAAAGTAGGAGGCGCTTTCTTCTTCGCCGGAAGTAGTACTTCTTTCTGAACCGCGTCAGAGTACATATTGGGCACTTTTTGTTTGTTGGGAGTCGTTTCACGGGAAATAGAACCGAATTACTATGAGTAAATATGAATTCCCACCACCCCTAGTAGGGAGGAGAAAAATGTTAAATTTTATGTTCAGCCCTCTGTCGGGGTGCACTGGTTTTGATAATCTCTCCGCTTGGAGAAGAATGGCAGAAAGAAAATTCATTGACTTGAATTTCAAATAATTTGTTATTTCGCGATAATAAACTTCATAAGGATATCATAAGAAGACCCTTCAACTCAAAATCATCGTAATAGTGAATGTTGCAATACTTTTGAGTAGCGGAGGGTAGTTTCCATGATAGAACAAAGGGACGCATGGTGAATTGAAACCTCGATTATTAATTAAATCTTTATTTGATCGTATCAGCCCAAATTTCTGAAATTATGATTCTACATCGTAAACTTTGGGGACACGTTTCTAATGTCCAGTTTCCCCCGTAATTTCATATTTTATTAACTATGAAATTGAGAAAAAAAATGAGGCAACATACGGCCACAGGGCCTCTTAAAATTTTTGAAGAGCAGTATGGATTTAGCCCATTCACTTGTTTTTACGTCCCTTTAGTCCCGCAGTGAACTTTGTATAAGCGACAGTAACTAGCATCTCCGAAGCTTGAGTATACACGGTCACAGAGAACTATTTACTTTGGCATCAAAGGTCTAACCTGCCATGCTGTGAAATAATTGTGTATGACTCGTATATTCGAACTGGTATAAAGCGACAAAATTTTACTCTGGGTCAGTAGCTGCAAAGTGTGTATAAGTGTATGTAATATTTTTTTAAATTTATTTTACCTTTTTGTATTATTCACGGCTCAACTTCGATAAACTTCAATTAAACCTATCCTGTTTGCCCTTGATTTGTACCTCTTGTTATTCAAGTTGGGTCAAATACCGACTTATTGTACTGTGTGTTTGTATGGTGTTTGTACATTCCAATGCAATTGTATGCGCTGTTTGGGCAAGTTTCTAATAAAATTGTATTACTAAGTTAGTATCGGTTTTGTATTACAACACTATCCTAACTACTACTAACTTCTCGTACTACTCCACTAGTACTACTACTTCTCCGGTAATACTACTACTACTAACTACTACTACTACTACTACACTACTATACTAACTCACTATACTACTACTGTACTACTACTAATCTACTACTACTACTACTACTACTACTACTACTACTTTACCACTACTATACTTTTACTAATACTATACTAAAAAATCAATACCAATACCATAACACATACTCAATACCAATACCCGTGTCCGGACAGTTAACCCCGTGACAATTCCCTGACCCGACAAACTACCCCCGGACAATCCCCGGAGACTCTAGGACAATTCCCCTAGGACAATCACCCGAAGGAAACTACCCGGAGGACAATTCCCCCTATGGACAATTTCCCCCTAGACAACTACCCCCAGGAACTACCCCGTGGCCATTCCCCCTAGGACAATTCCCCCCTAGGAAACTACCCCAGGACAACTACCCGGAGGACAATTCCCCTAGACAACTACCCCCCGAAATACCCTAGGACAATCCCCAGGACAATTCCCCTAGGACAACTAACCCCAGACAATTCCCCAGGACAACTACCCCCCAGGACAATCCCCCTAGGAAACTACTCCTCGACAACTACCCAGGACAACTACCCCGGAGACAATTCCCCAAAGGACAATTCCCTAGGACAACTACCCGGAGGACAATTCCCTAGGAAACTACCCCCGGACAACTACCCCTAGGACAACTACCCAAGGACATTTCCCCCTAGGACAACTACCCCCCGGACAATTCCCCCAGACACTACCCGGAGGACAATTTCCCTAGGACAATCCCCCTCGGACAGTACCCGAGGAAATCCCCTAGCATATCCCGGACAACTACCCCTAGGACATACCCCCAAGGACAATTCCCCTAGGACAATCTACCCCCGGACATTCCCCAGGACAACTACGCCGCAGGACAAATTCCCCCTAGGACAACTACCTTCGGGACAATTCCCCCAGGACACTACCCGCAGGATATTCCCCCTGGGACAACTACCCCAGGAATCCCCCAAGACAACTACCCCCGACCACTACCCCCTAGGAACAACTAGCCCCGGACAATTCCGCCCAGGACAAGAACCCCAAAACAACATTAATTATTACACTTTGTTTGTTTCCCCAGGACTAGCCCAAAACAATAATCACTAATTATTTACACTCTGTTTCAGTGCTTCAACGTCTTATATGTAACTACAATAGTCATATCATAACAAGATATGGTGGGTTATTGAAAAATATGATACTACAAAGTGTAAAATTTCTTACTTGGATTAATTGATGAAGTTAATCGTAAATTATAAATGATCCAAATAAATAAATCTTTCTATTCTGTCCTTATTTCTACCAAATTTGTTGACCCCCTCGCACGTTCCATATGTAGCCCTTCCCTATTCCCCCTATACAAAATTAAGGTCCCTGCTCCTTTTCCAATACCATTGACGGAAAAATAAAACAGGGGAGGGAGACAGTTCATGAGTGTTTCGACAAGTTGCATAAATTATCGTAATTAACATGTATGCAGGAAGTCTTGAAGACGGCTTTCCATAAGCCTGCCATGCACATGTGCAAATCTGCGCTAGTTCAGTAAAACGTGGCAGAAACGAGAGTTGATTATCAGGCACGACGTTCAGCATGCTCGTCGGTACAGCTGTCGATTTAACGTTGTGTTTGAGACTTCTAACCAGCATGAACTATGGCCGTTTGTGATACGGCCCATTCTACCCCGCAGGCGACAGGTCTTATTTCAGGGCGCAAATCCTAGGGGGGACGGGGGGACGGGGGGACTGTACCCCCCCGATTTAGGTGGGACACAATATCAAATGTCGCCCCCACGAATTTAAGAATACATGTGTGCAATATATCTAAATTTTGATAGTCTTGTGGTTGTTTTTTTCTTCCGAGCACATACTTCACTTCCGTATCAAATAGTCCCAATATTTTTCATTGATTGCTGTAAAACAGTCAAATTTTCGGGCGCTGCCCGCGCAAAATTGCCATATAGGAATAACTATTTTTCGGCGGCGTAAGCGCCGGCAAATTTTAATATTGTGTAACAGTTTAATGGTTTGTAGTGCCTTGCGCTAGTTTTTTAAACATATCTTGCTTACTTTGTAAGAATTTTTCAATTGTCATGTTTTTTTCTTTTTTGGGGGGGGGGGCAAAAGCACGAAGTATCCAAAATTTTCGGCGCGCTCCGCGCGCCAATGTAAGTAATACATGTACATGTATTTAGGATTTTTTTTCGCGAAGTGCGCCAACAAAGTGAAGGCATCGTATAGTTGTAGTGTACCGTACGTTTGTTAAACATATTTCCAACTTGCACTTTCTCTCTTTTTTTTTTTTGGGGGGGGGGGGCAATATATGCCCGATATGTCATAATTTTCTGGCGCCCCGCGCGCAATTAACAAGTAGCTCGAGCAAAGCGCGCCGCAAAATTTTGGATTTGTAGCGCTTACGCTGTATTTAAACATATATATGTTTTTCAATTTTTCAGTTTTGGGGGGAGGGGGACAAAACAATATGGATGCCCCAATCATTGTATTGGGCACGGTAGTAAAATTGCAGCGCCCAAAGAATAACAATGTACATCCTAGCATGGCAAAGTGGATATTGTTACGGTATATTGGTTTGTCGGCTTTGCGCCTACTTTCTTAACATATTCTAAGCATTACGTTGTAAGAATTTTTCAATGCATTTTTTTTTAGGGGGAAAAGCAAGAAGATCAAAATTTTCGGCCGCGCTCACGCGCGCAAATTGCAGTAATAAAATATACGCTCATAATTGTTCAAGAAAGCACTTCACGAATGCACAGGCGTGATCCTTCCCCCGCCCCCGCAAAAAAAAGTTTTACGTTAAAAATATTATTAAATAACTGAAGTAATCTCACACAAACACTGATATTGATAGAAAACAGATATACAAATTTTAAAATACGTAATTTACATGCCCAGAACCCGTCGTTTCGATGCGTATTTTCAAAAAGTTCCTCGCCGTGGGAGGGAGTTATCCACCTCCCACAGACCTCCCCTCTGTTGAGTATGTTCCTGAAGAAACAATTACAGTTTTTCAAAAATTGTCTGTAATCGGTTTGAAACCTGACTACACCTAACAATTCAATAAAATATAAACCTTTAAAATATGTATTTACGATGTATCCGGGGGGGGGGCCTAGTATAATTTGTGATACTGTATGTGCCGCGGTAGAGACCCCCACCCATTTTCAGCCCAAGTTTCGTTCCATAGCAATTCTCAATTTCAGGAAGTCAGATGATAAAATTTTGATTGTTCCCGTTCCAGAGACCGTCAATATTTGCCTCGTTTCGCTTCTAATGTTTTCCGTATCGAGTATCCGCGCCGCTTCGCGCGTCGACTGAGGCTCAGAGCAGTTGCCTTTTCGGCACGGCGCGCCGTTGGCGGCCGTTAAACTTCGCCCACTGAGTGCAGTTCCGAGCTATAGCATTTGTACGTGTTTCTTTGAGGCCTTAGCCAGTTCCAGAGACCCCTTTTTCGCTCAAGCCCTGTTCCAGTAGCCCCATTTTCGGATTTCGGTGCGGCACAGTAAGTATCGATTTGTAAGTGATGTGCCCCCCCCGGGCCATGTATTTAGTTTCTAACTATACCTTTTTCTCAAGTTTCCTTACATACTGAGATGGCCGATATCCCCCACCACTCCCGCTCGGTTGATTTCGCCCCGTTGCAAAATATGAGTACCCAAGTCCTACACTCTTCAAATATGTTAAGCATACGTATTGTCTCACATTCACAATTGGTTGAAACTTTATCCAATTCTGGGTATTTTCAACCAATAATGTGTGCTTTGGGTGAGAACTATAGTATGGTTTAAAATACCCAGAGTTGATAAATATTTTAACCAATTGTTGAATGTTGGCCCCACATTTTTAAGAGTGTAAATCTTGCTAAACAAAATATACGCAGTGAAAAATGTATGTATAATGCCTAGAATCCCGTCTTTCGATGCGTATTTTCAAAAAGTTCCTTGCCGTGGGCGGGAGTATCCCCTCCACACCCTCCCCGCTCAATTGATTCGCTCCTCGCAGTATGACTACTAATCCCTAATCTTGCTAAAATATAACCAGTGAAATATGTATTTACTATGCAGTAGACACGTCTTTTCTATGCATACTTCAAAAAGTTCCGTGGGAGGGGGTCTGCCGTGGGAGGGGGTACACCTCCCTCGCAAGAATTACTATTTACTTAGCAGTGTTTCATATATTTCCTGTATAGTTCTTGAAAACCTGTCTACAATCCTATATAAAGTATACGTTTTATATGTATTGCACACGCATAGAATCAGCGTCTTTTTTTGTGCGTATTTTCAAAGTTTCCCGCCCGGTGGGAGGGGTAATCCAACTCCACGGCCACGGCCCACCCCTCTTCAAAATGGTTATGACGTCGCCTGGCTAGAGTCATGAACTTTAGGGGGCTTTACCTTCTTGATCCCCGACAAGAATCATTACTGCTTTTAAAATGAGGTCTACCAATATAGTGCAAAGGCTACTAATTTGGAAAATAAAAGCAGTTTATAATTATTATTGACTGTCATTTACCAAAAAAAAAAATTGCGTCATCAGAGTGTCAAAATAGGCTCTAGAACCCCCGCCCGGGGCTTTGACCCGGGACCCTACCAGCGGCCCTACGGCGATGGCCCTAAACGCCACCCAATAAGGCAATATTCCGCGAGGTGAAATGGCCCGCATAATTATGATGTCCCCCCCCCACATTTGAAAAATTGATTTGCGACCTGGCTACCAGGGCGTCATTCTATGTTTTGGATTGAAGGGGGTGGGGGACAAAAGCGATAAAATTGTTCTGAAATTTTGGCGTGTTCTTGGCGCGTTAAATTGTAATACGAGTTTTTTCGCGCAAAGCGCGCATAAACTTGACAAATTTGTATGCTTTTTCTAAAACGCTCGTCCTATATTTGCAATTATGAATTTCAAGTTGTCTAAATATTGGGGTGGGGAGGGGGAAATGCTATGTTTTTGCCCCCAATACTTTCATTGGAGGGCGATCGCCGCCCCCCCGCCACGATTAACGCGTTTGCCTGCTATCAAATTATATTGCAAATTTTGGACCTGCAGAAGTGGCTCTAATATTTGGTAGACCGGAGCGTTTTGAGTTACTTGCTGACTGCCCATACTTAAAAGAAAAAAGAATGTGCGGCGAAGCGTCAAAGGTCCTTAAACATGTAGAATTGTCAGCTCAGGGGGGCTCCGCCCCTGACCCCGCCCGGGGCTTTGCCCGGACCTCCATCAGGGCCCTAAGGCGGGCCCCTGGACCCCACCCAAATGAACGTATATTCTCGCCTTCCAGAAATTGTGTTCCCCCCCCCCCCCGTTTCAAAATGCGATTTGCGCCATGGCTATTTTATAGGCAGAATATCAGAGGCACGTGCGGAGTCTTTGAAAGTTTTGTTTTATTCTATTATTTGTTGTTGTTTGTCTATTATTAAGTTCAGATTCATAGTAGCAAGGCAGACAATCGATAACAATTAAAATAATACAAAATGAAAAAATGGCAGTGGTATAAAAAGTAAACCGCAGTAAACCGCATTCAAGATTGCTCGCTCACTTGTAACTCAATAAACACACCAACTCTTTATTATGCATCGTCAAACCCGTTTTAGCCTACACGATTGAAGAATCTTTCAGATCCAGGTTTTTACTCTTCTCTACATGGTTTGTGCCCATATCTATTACACGACAGCTGGTGCAGTTTAGACCTTCATGTATTCAGTTATTAAGCGCAATAAGAGAAAGCTAAACAGCTCATGTCCATTTTAGCTGAACCAGTCAAAACTTTCCTACATATTTTCATCCCTCTTGCTGTGGAGATACTAGCTTACACAGCAAAAACGTTTTGTGTTTATCTTAACACACGTAGATTTAATAGAGAACCACCTTCGTACACCCAGGAGTGTTACCCCTAACACTAAGCGGTGTGAAAATAATCCCCAAAGTGGTAAAATAACAGCATTTGGTGTTAAAATAACACCCCCATTGTCATAATATAAATTCCATAAATTGCCATTTTCTCAGAAAATTGAATAATTATGTTACCTGTGCATTTAATATATAACTAGAAACATTATTTCATACATGTTTCTATGAAAAAAAACAACACCAAACATTCAATTATCATGAACCAATAAACAGTGGCAATTTATTGAATTAATATTACATTGCACGTGGGCACCTGCATGCTCGTATGTGACATTATACATGTAGAATTAAAACTTCGAAAGTTCATAACTGCGCTATTTTTGGGTGGATTTTCGTCAGACTTTCATTAATATGTTTCTCTTATTGTTCTGCTTTTATTAAAACCAACTTGATGTCAGGGTGGACCTTGCCTTTAACAGCAGGGGTTTGATTTAAAGGCAATATTCACCGATAGGACAATGGATAGGAGGATAAAGCTATAGATGATGGCCCTCTCTCCACAACATATCCAATGTACTGAAAAGTCGCATGACAGTAAATTTTACGATGTTTACAATAGTAAACCGCCTTTAGAATTGAGAAAGAATAGGAAATTTAAACTTAAAGAGGTCTTGTCTAAAATATGGGGCGTATCCTCCTTACCACTGTCTTATGAAAGTCGGAGGCGCTTTCGTCTTCGCCGGATATGGTCTTCTTTCTGAGACCACGTCAGAGTAACATATTGACAATTTCTGTTTGTTGGGAGTCTTTCCAAACCATCAAAATCGTTTCACGGGAAATATGAAACCGAATTACTGTGCTAATATGAATTAACACCCCACCCCTAAAGGGAGGAGAAAAAATGTTAAAAATTTCATATTCCAGCCCCTCTGTCGTTGGTGCACCTGCATTTGATAATCTCTCCGCCTAGGAGAAGAATGGAGGAAGAAAATATATTGACTTGATTTCAAATAATTTGTTATTATTCCGATAATAAACTTCATAAGGATGTTATAATAGAAAGACCCCTTCAACTCAAAATGCATGCCTTATAGTGAATGTTGCAATACTTTTGAGTAGGGAGGGTAGTTTCCATAATAGACAAAGGGAGCATGGCGATTGAAACTTTGATTATTAATAATTTTTTATTGATCTTTTATCACCCAAATTTCCTGAAATTGTGATTTCTAATCGTAAACTTTGGGGACACTTTCTTAATGTCAAGTTTCCCCTGTAAATTCCATCATTTTATTACTATAAAATGAGAAAAAATGGTGAGCAACAAACGGCACAGGACCCCTTAAAGATTGTGTCAGTGATTTGCCCGTCAAAAAAAATCTAGATGAATGAAATCAGCTGAAATTATATCCAATGTGAAGATTGATATAAATAAACACCTCTCATAGATACTTGGGGTAAAATATTGAGTTTTTGGTGAAAATCTGGACGGTTAAACTTCATCCTTTTTCAAATGGCTTACAATTAGCCTTTTCAAAAAATCCGTGACGTCAAACGTGCACGTGCCGTTCCAAAATTGTCCGACCAGCCGTTAGCCAACGGTCGTGCGGAAGTTAGCCGTTTAGATAATCAGAGCGCTACGCTGGTCTTGCGACATTACACAAAAACCGCGATTCGCAGTTTGAGCAAAATTGAAACTCACGGAAAGAACAACATTCTGGTAACATGTCGTTATTATTTTTTCTCATAAAACAACAAATTCATGACGTATGGATCTCAAACTTTCAACACACCATTTGTAAGTACTAAACTACGGTTTGGTATTGATAATGAAGGGAAGTAATGGACTTGCACATCCCTGACACAATCTTTAAAATTCTTGAAGAGAAGTATAGATTTAACCATCTTTTGGTGTTGCAATTTGATTTGTTTTAAATCCCTTTAATCCCCAGTGAACTTTGTTGATAAAGAATGTAATCACGTCACCGGAGCTTGGGGTTAGCAACAAAAGGGTCTACCTGCCATGCCTGTGAAATGACCGTATGTGCTGGATTGGTCGATAAAGCGACAAAATTCTATTCGGGTCAGTGGCTGCAAAGTGTGCGAAATTTATATTTTTTAAATTTTATTTTACTTTTTTTTGTAATTATCCACCGGCTCAATTCGATAAATTCAATAAAAATATCCTGTTGCCCCTGATTGTACCTCTTGTTATTTGAATTGGGTCAAATACCGATTATTGTATGTGTGTATTGCATGTACCTTGTACTTTCCAATGCGATTGTAATGCGTTACTACGACTACTTTAACTACTACTACACTAGCCCGGCAGACACTAAGGCACTCAAGCCTTATTCATTACTACTACTGCTACTACCTCTACTACTACTACTACTACTACTACTTCTACTACTACTACTACTACTACTACTACTACTACTACTACTACTACTACTACTACTACTTCTTCTTCTTCTACTTCTAATGATAATAATATCACTTCTACTACCAGTGGCGCAATGAGCAAAATCATTTGGGGGTCAGAAACGATTACTAATAAAAAAAGTATGTATGTTCAGGTGTCTACTTGTATATATGTATGTATGTATGTATGTATGTATGTATGTATGTATGTATGTATGTATGTATGCATGTATGTGTGTGTGTGTGTGTGTGTGTGTGTGTACCGTTTGTACGTATGTGTGTGTGTGTGTTTTAATTCAATGCATACCTTTTATTTATTTATTTATTTATATCTTCTTTATTCGCTTCGTTAAAAAGCACAATACAATATAAAAATATAACGCACATAATCATACACAAAAAAATCCTACAATTAAATGCCCGAATACACACATGTATACAATAACCCCTCAACAAAATCACATACAAATTACATGTATATCAAACTTCTCAACCCACAGTAACCCCCACCCCACCCCCTGACAGACAAGAAAATTCTAGGATGATATAGCAATGGGTAAGTCTGAGCTATCTTGCAACCTCGCCCCACGTGCCAAAGACATACAATTCGCAACAAATCAACCACGAAATGACCCAACCCAAATACCTCCCATGCCCCTTGTAAAGATTCAGAACCTTCATCACAAACAAGAGAAACACCCGAGTTGAGTCACCCCACAACGACCCTATGGCAAACCACCCGTCGGCAACGCGCAAGAGAAAGCCGCAAAACAGCCCAGACCCACCCCAATATACTGGAGAACATCATTAATACCCCAACCAACTCGCCCCCCCCCCCACTGACTAACATACATCAAGTGAATAGTCATACATAATGCAAAATATAAATCGATTTACTGTGTACACAGGAAGTCAATTATCTCCTGAATTTGTGTAGTATTCAGTAAACCATCACAGCAATATCTATCCCTCATATCAATAAGCTCCTTAATTTGCTCAACTGTTAAAATAACATCACTTCATTTCATTTCATTTATTTCATTTCCAACCAAATATAACATTTCCAACCAAATATAACATAACATAGTATAATGTATATACATGTGTACATTGTCAGATTGGAGTACATCAACATGAGAAATTAAATGAATATGCACAGCGACATTAACAATAATACAATCTACATTGTATTCAGAGTATACACAGAATTATTTAGTGCGAATATAAAATAAATGTACTGCACCGACCAAATAATAAGTAAATATTTGACAATAATTCGGTGGATGTATAGTATCTTGCAGTTAGGAATTAACAAAAACAAAAGAAGAGCAAACAAACACAAGTATAATGGAAAGAAGGGTGGAAATGGGGAACCTACTGAAGCTA
>JZLH01S0613202.1:12551-22603 GCA_001188425.1 Eucidaris tribuloides
TAATTCAATAATGGGGAGGGGGGGTGTTTTGATCACTTGACGGAAGAATTGACTTTAGTTTAATTAGTATACGTCTGTCATTAATCAGCAAGACAAAATTGGAACATTGGAATCCTTAGTTGTAAGTGTTTTTATGAATCTTTTTTGGTTGGGTTAACAACCTGCATTGATTTATCTGTGTATTATAGGGTATAAGATACAGCAAATCATGTTAGATCAAATAATAAATGAATAGTGACATATTTATCTGATGAAGAAAATATGCATTTTCCGTTAAACTTTGGAAGTTTTTTGAGATCCGTAGTCGTAACTTTTGTTGCATGGTGTGGTGAAAAGTTTCTCCCAGTGTTCACTATGTTTTTACATTTTTGCGATGAATATTCTTAAATATCGACATGGAGAGAATATGAACAAACTGAAGATTTTGTAAAAACATCATTGATCAGTTTATATAATTCAAAGGTGTTGGCAACTCCTTCATGCATCGTTGGAATTTTACTTCATTGGATGCAAATGTATCATAACATATATGAAATAACACGCGCAAAACAAGAGTTCCGTTTATGTGCACGACTCACGCACTGGTTATGCCAGAAGAGTGTGAATGGTGGGAACCACAAAGTTGGCCTGTACAACTATTCACGCAGGGATTTTTACCAAAGAGGTCTATACTTTGGTGAAAAGCTAACGAGCGAGTCACAGTAAAGGGAAGTTGCATAACTTGTAACGGTTATCAAAAGCCCCCATTTCTCTTTTCAATTCTTTTCTCTATACGTTTCCGTTTATGAACGATATTTGAAATATTTTAAGCGGATCTTTGTGATTTTTTTTGCGGGCATATTTTAGTACACATTGCTTATGCCATAATGATCAGATAACACTACAACATCATTATCCAATGGATGTGACAGTTTACACATGAACTACAATTCATTGTGCCAAGCCAACTGTATATTTCTAACGTGTACAAGATTATAACTTATCACTTTAAAAATAAAATCATATTTCTCGTTTTTGATTTGCTCCCTCCTCTCCCTTACAAATACGTGATGTCTACGTTCACACTCTGACGTAATGCAATTATTGCATCTTTCACCATCACCCAAGTGCCTCCGGGGTATTTATCAAATTACTTTTCGGCTGTCCTTATACATGGCCTGCTCGCATGTGGTACCCTTCAGTTCTTTAACGATGTCATTGTGTACGTCGACATTAATGATTTGTAATCATTAAAAATTAATTGACTCTTCATACCCTGGAAAATGCCACAGGTGGCCATCGACAAAGTATACGCCTGTGTGTTTAATCAAGACGAACGACAGATGAAAATCCAATCACTGGCAGCGTGGGTTGTGGCGCAATTACGAAAGTCTCTTGTCGCAAAATTTTCAAGTTTTTTTTTTACGTCCACACTCGTTTCTATTCATATTTTTACAATAATTATTTCATTTTGATTGGCTATGATGTCCTATGTTTGTATTATCAATATAAGTTGTTTAGTTGTCTCTTTTTCTTGTCAACATGTTTATCATAGTGTTTTAATTGTCAATTATTGTATACGTATCGTTTTAAAGAATTGGAAATAAAAATTGAATTGGAATTGGAATTTGAAAACGATGAGAAATAACGCTTGCTGAAATTCCCCCTATCAATGGATATTTCGTCATCGTATCTGTGCTACAACAAAGGACTTATCAGGCAAATAAATTGAGAATATACTTTGTTCCATGAAAACAAATAAACATGCAAACAAACCGAAAAAAATAAGTCTGTGGTGTGACAATAATGGAAAAGGTGTCACTGATTCACCGGACAGCAAAGAGATAAAAACGAAGGATTATAGTGAAACCATCTATTGATCTCTTCATAGCCTTATTGTTCTGTCACTTTAATAAAGTACACTAATTAATGGTGTAATTTTGACAGAGGAATCGCTGAAGATATTCAGTAAGGACTACAAGCAGGTGCAATGAATCGATTTAGTTATGGACCGGTGATCGATAATTGTATTATCACTGGTCAGTGTTAGTGTTTATTCTGCCTTTCACTCGATATAATTATAAGACAACAGAAATGTCCATCACATATGAAGAGATTGATTCCAAAAGGAGCTAAGTCCACATTTTATCAAAAGTGAGTTTCTTTGTCTTAAAATATTGATTTCATACATGTACATGGGGACAAAATGCACTTTATCTCACTGAAAAAAAAATCAGCAGAAAGATGGACAGTTTTTAGGTACAAAATAATGTTTCATTCAAAAAGGAGCGAAACCCTTGTTTCATTCAAAAAGGAGCTAAATGTATGGAAAAAATAAATTGAAAATGATATTAAAAATTAAGTATAATCGGTAGTTTTTTTCAATCATATATTATTTGTCCAGGATAATACCTTTTACATATATAACAATATCAAGGTACATGGCTAAAGGAAAAGGAGAGAAATAAATAATGTGACTTACTCAGAAGTAACCAGAATGTAGTTAGCTCCTTAGGAAAGAAATTCTTCATATACTGTGAAAAAATAGTGACATCACCTCCAAGCAAGTTAAAACAAATCCGATGAGATTTGAACATGTCTGTCAAATATTTAAATTGCCCCAAGTGAATTTTACTGAAGACAGTTACCGCTTCAAGAAAAACGAGCGTCTCCTCTCTAGCCCATAACCGCAAAGTGAAGCAGATGCTCCGAATCTGGTTAATTGTTCATTTTTCCCCACTCTAATTGTAAAGATAAGAAACCGAATGCAATTATGTTCCAACAGGCAAAAATCAAAGCCCAAGTATAGATTTGGTGAATGATTAAAAAGTGATTTTTGGGCTATTATATACGTTTTAAGATAGAATTATATGATCTATGCATGCCCTGAATATTGCTCGCTTTCAAACGCTTCCATTTCTGAGAAACTAATCAACTCAAAATATAAAATATTGGGGGAGGAGACTCCAGGCACTTCCCGTATGTAATGTACAATACCGTTACATGTTCACCGGTAATTTTAAAATCACAATAAGTTTGATGTTGCTTTCTGATGTCTAGGGTGACAACAGAATACTTTGTGAAAGGTTGACGAAAAAGTTGTCTGATCGACCAAAACTATACTTAGGATTTAAAAGTATCCTTTGTGGGTTTTTTTCTATGACAAAGATTTTGTCTTTTTCAAATGTTTATAAAAATAGCAAATGACTAACATATTGTGACCCAATCGTCCTAGTATTATTCCATAATTCTGTTCTAAAAAGAATGTTATAGATTAGTAATTTAAAGATAATGTGGGTAGTTGACGATGTAGTAACAACTCCCCTTCAGTTGAGACAAATCTAAACAATTTAACAATTGCCATTTCACTATGTCTCTCATTTTGTAAAGTAAGTGATGTATAGTATTTGTTTCGTATTTTGTGCAAATATTTTGTTCGTATTTTCCAACCTGCCCCATTTTCACAGGTCCAGTGTTCAAATAACCTTCATTTCTCTCCTACTCACAACAACAGTCATCATTTATAAAACAGACATTTTTTTCTTGGTTGACGAATGTGTTTGATTGGATAAGCCATTCTTCCTGTAATACGTCTGGGCAGCTTTTAGTCTGGCTGCCAGATGTAATGAATCACTAGTGAAATACGTTTACTACTGTATTAAAATGGTGGTCAGTTGCCATTTGAGGCTTGAATTCGTTTCCTTTGTTTTTTTACTCGTTCGAGAATATGATTGCTTTGCTGAAAGGACTTTGATTTTGTTGGTCTAATTAGTGAAGATTATATCAACTTAAAAGCACATTTTACATTAAAGTTCGCACTTCCTATTGGCAAACACTGGCCAAAAGGTATCAACAGTGAAATGTCTTTTGAAAGTTGTTGTTGAAAGTATTTTCAGTGTTAAGAAAACAATTACTTTTGACAACCACATATTTACACGTGCACAATCTATTTTTATATAATATTTAAAGATTTACAAAAATAACAGGAAAACTGATAAAAAAAACAAATAACGTTAACTCCAAATTTCAATTGATTCAGTGGATGTCGCAAATTCATTTTTATTTGTAAGTCACCTGCTTTTTGTCTATCCACGTAGTTTGAAGCGGCAAAAGTGTTCACACGTTTCGTTGTAAATTAAATCCCTATTAAAGAACTAAAATAAATGACTGGAGGCTGGAGATATAGTGCAACGGACATGTGGGCCCATTAATAATTGCTTGAAGTTATAAATACATAATGTTAATAGCATATGGGGAAAAAGATTCCCTGAAGTATTTTTTAAATCTTTCCATCAGAGGGTTAAAAAAGTTGTTTTGATGCAACACCAAAAAAACTGAGCACTACTGTTTTCATATACGTATACATAAAATATATATACATACACATATGTATTGGATTTCAATGATTCAAGTCAGTGTTTTTTTAATTTGAATCAAATTTCAGGAGTTTTTAAAATAAATAACCAGAACACTACCCCATAAGTGGGAAAGGGGTTGATTTTGTAGAATTTGAATCAATCCATCATTAAAAACACTTAAACCATTAATTTTTTACTTTTTTAACAAAACATGATAAAAATAAATCACTTGTTCAACTGTTTGTCACATTACACGAATTTCTTGTGTATTTCTTTTTTATCTTAATCAATTTCATTTACCCAAAGCAACCACTAATTTAAACCCACTAACCCTGATATGTATATATATAGTTTACATTGAAACATATGGACATACACAGTTACAGACAGACAAACATAAATACATATTTTGACGTTTGTAGCAAATTGGTACTGGGTGTACGTATAACAAAAAACCTAAAATATAACAACACACTTCAACAAAGGAGGGTACAAAACGTCGATTTCGTGTAACATAGTGGTGGAACAGTTACATACATTTTGTTATGCAATTATGTATATCATATCAGAAAGAGTAGAGTGCATTTTATTAATCAGTTTTACAAGGTCAATGGGAATCCTGTTAAAGATTAGATTTTCATAATTAATGAGTTGACCTTTTACCATTAGAGTTTGTGTCATTTAGATTCCCTCTTGATTTATGTTATGATTACCCGTGCTTTAAAAAGGGATACATCGAGTTCCCCATCAAATATAAATCCCGACTTCAGTGTCACTTATTTTATAAGTGGAGGCTGACTTTTATCTCCCAATAAATATACCAGCTTGACAGGGGCACGCCAGAGTAAAATCTTAGGGATGCAAACACCTGTGGTAATTTGCTAACAAGCAAAAAAGGGTGGTCGTCTATTTTTCCGACAATGATCTGTGATGCAAATAGATGCGACAAGTGAACAAAAAAAAAGGAGTGGTCTTCAAGTTTCTCCAGACACTTATTCATGAAGCAAGTCGGGGAACCGTTCCTCAGAACGTCTATCGCGGACAATCTTGCATTTTTTTACGCACAATGTTCTGCATTGCTACAATTGTATCAATTTACCACTCTGCCTTATTATTATATTCTGTTTCGGGGCGACGTTCTTGTTACTTTAGGTCATATGTGCATGAACGTCCACGTTGATCATTCCTCCGATAATAACCCCCCCCCCCGAAAATATTGAAACGGCATTAATGAAGATGAATATAATGTGACTAATTCACGAGAAAGACATGAGATTACTATTGTAATAATGAACATCAGAAAAAAAGGATTACCGTTTCTTCTATTTTATTCTTAATTCCATCTCAGGAATTGACGAAGGATGGATCAATTCGTTCGATGATTTTCATTACCGTAATCCAAACGGCCAGGTGGAGGATGTCAATGTATGTGGTAAGTATATGAGTATCTATACAACATGCATCACTTATCTGTTATAGCAAATATGACAGTTCTGTACAGGGCTAGTGACAATCACAGCTAAAGACGAATCACGTGTAAAACAAATTCAGTTTCATGCCACTGGCCATAGGGACACCATTTAATAAAATTATGAGACCAGGAAACTTTAATGCTTTAAAGTTGACGTGTAGTGTACATGTTTTGTTTCTCAAGTAATCTATTGATGACGCCAATGATTTGGCTGTCCCCAGACATACATTTTCTAAACTGCTCAAAAAAAGTTTGGAAATCTTAGTTTGATGGATTATTTCTCATTTCTCGTAGTAGTTATCAATCCATGCTTGGTACCAACAGAATGATTGTTTAATTTTGTTCATAATGATACCCTACTTGTTGTGATTTTTTCCATCGGGAAAAGGGCAGTATTCGAAAATGTTGCATGAAGTGTAAATTGAAAAGCTGCAAAATGACCGGTGGTCATTAAGAGTCAATAAAGAACATGTTTTTTATTTTTGGAGTTATGTCTTTTGTTCTCAACTGGTCAACCATGAATGTCAATTCAAAAAGGACCCCCTGTCACTACAAGTGTTTATGACTATGAGATTAGAGGCTTCGCAAAATGACCCAAGTTCAGTAAATCACCTGAATTCTTATTTCGCTGTAGAGGAGTGAGGTTTCCAATGTCTTTTAGTCATTATGCATCGTAAAACACAAACATTATTATCATGGATTTAAACAAACGTGCGCACAAGCAAGCAACCAAAGAAACAAACGAAAAAAAAATACATGTATGGGAATTTAAAAACAGAACTCAAACCATTCAGTCTCAAATTCACGAACAAATGAAGTGACAGGGCCACAGGGGCTCCTTTTGAAACTGACATTCATGTCTAACCAGCTGAGAACAAGAGGTATAACTCCATACAAAACAACGCGTTTCCTACTGACTCTTCATGTCCACCGGCCATTTTGCAGCTTTTTAATCTACATTTTATCCCATATTTTCAAATACTGCTCCTTCCTTGATAACGTAATCATACCAAGTAGGATAATATTTTAAAGAAAATGAAATCATCTTTTTGCTGGTACCAAGCTTTGATTGCTATAACAAGACGGGAGAAATAATCGATCAAAGTCAGATTTCCAAACTTTTTTTGAAGAGTTTATATACATGTATATATACACGTTCAATGGAAATCTGATGCTGGTCGATTCACACTGTCCTTACATCAACCCTCAATTATTTTTAACACCCATGTCGAACAGTAATATCAGCCTTGCAGTCCTCATATTTTTTGACAATTTATACTTGCATTTCTAGAGTCCAACGGGAGGAGAATTATGATGACACTGGGCAGATGGCTAAAATGAGGTTTAGCCAAACGGTGATATTCCTTATTTCTCGCTCGATATTTTGATGCAATGTATATTGTTGGCAAGAAGTTCTCTGGGAGGATTATTTGCCATATTGGAATGGACCGGCAATTGTTGTCTTCAATGTTTGAGAAGATTCGAGTGCAATCTAAGTGTTTCATATTTCAGATGTACATGTACAGCCATTTTCAATGGAACATAGGCGTATTTACAATCCCTCCCAAAGTTCCCTTCCTGGAGATTTTCAGGACAGTTTTTTGCCCGTTGGTTGCCGTCAAGATGGCACCTTCGAATGAAGGCTCTCCATTTTCTGTTCTGAGCCATAAGACTTGCGTTGGACAGAGATGTAAATCCTATATAGTGATCCAACTTTCTTTCAGGCAGTTGGTCCAGCACTTTTGTGGTCGCCCCATTGGTCTTGTACGTTGGACTAGATCTTCGAATGCAGTTATGGGGGAATCTTATGTTGTTCAATCTGACATTGTGACCAAAGTAGGACTCGGTAGAGGTGTTTTGTGTGGATTTTGTAATGGATAAATGAGTTGATACGTAGAGTTGTCCTGATATGGTCGTTTCTGAGCCTGTCCTTCCCACTTACTCTGAGAATCCTTCTGCGACAGGAAATTTGACAGGTGTTCAGCTCCCTTCCTTCTTTTGGTTTCTGCACCATAGAGTAATAAGGATAAAGTGGCTGGAAGAGGGATATCATCGTCACACTAGAGATGTCTTTTTCATTCTATATTGTATTAAATGTATTAATAGCTGTAAACGCAAGACCTATACCCCTCTATAAGTCCTGGTTACAGAAAGAGTTCTCAATCAGTGATCCGACATTTGCTCCGGCGACAGTTGCTCAGGTGGCAATATCTCAGAAGACAAAGAATAAGGGTAAGGGTTGTCATTGGGTTTCCAGTTAAGAATATGGTTACGGTTAGTGTTTGGGTTAAAGTTAGGGTTAGGGTTGAGGTCAGGGTAGTGCATGAAATAATCGTCGGAGCAATTGTCGCCGGAACAATTGTAGGACATTCTCTCAGTCGCTACACCACTAAAATAGGTGAATGACCTTACGATACTCCCAGCCATCCGGAATTAACATCGCATCGCCTTCGCTTTGAGTCCTACATTAGCGGGCTCAATGATCTCCACTGATTGTCGTACGTACACCTTACGCGTCGTGAACGTCGTGAAAGACCAAACATGTCAAATCTTGAAGTTCAAATCAATTCACTTCAAAAATGATTTGTTGCTCATGTCAAAATTATACAGCTAAATTGCACATAGGGTAAATCAAAATAGTTTGAAAATATACATGTCTATATGATATTTGTAGGCCTATTTAATGTGCAAGTCTTCTCTACTATCTCATCCCTTGGAAATCGTTATCCATTGCAGATAACAGAATTTAACAATCTTCCGCCACGTCGTACGAAACATCCATCAGATCGTCGGGAAGAGAAACTTTCGGAGGATTACTACTAATATTTGTTGATCTGATAAATATGATGATTTTCAAAAGGCTTCTAATGAATCAAACATGATTTGACTAGACTAATTTTTTATTCGCACTATTTCCAGATCTCGCCTATTACCCAAAGGGATGCACCTGCAAGCAAAGCACGCGGATAGACTGCACGAAGTTAAACTTCACGAGGGTGCCATCAGACGAGTTGCCTTCCAACTTAACCCGACTGTAAGTACATGTATTCTTAGTGCTGGCATGATGTACTGTTATAACCCGTTGAAGGCGCGATTTGATTAGGGTATAACATGTATTTTCCATTGAACGCAGCCAGAGATATTTCGGAACTAGTCTTCAACGGGTGAAAAACGGTGTTAGACTTGGAAAGAGGCCTGTTGGGGGTCACACCACCAGAAACAGGGTCAAATTCCGATTCAGATCACATCTTACTAAACGGAAGGCAAATCTAAGCCAATATCAGGTTTCATCTTACCCTTTTCGGGTGTAAACCACAACAGTCTGATTTCTTGTTGTTTAGAATTTGGGAACTCATCACCTGTAAAACATCTGTGTAATACGTAGTAGAGTTAAATCTGATTCTTAAAAAAATGATTAAGGAAGATGGCAAGATTGGAAGAAGTCATCAATTTAGGACACAATGATATCAGAATCCAGTGCTTTAGGGTTCTGTTGTGGAAACTTTACAGTTACCATGCGCGGTTCACCCCCCCCCCCCAATGCTCAAGCGCCCACCCCCCCCCCCCCAAAAAAGGACGATAAACATTTTACAATGAAAATTTTAATAAACATCCGCCTTTGGCTTGTGTTTGAAATTTGTGAATGAAATCCCCCCCCCCCGACCAACTTTTCGGCGGCTGGACTGACCGTGGAATATTTCGGACCTCGGATTTGGAATGAAAAGTTTTTGCGTCCGTTCATTCCCCCCCCCACCCCTGCCCGCTGAGCGAAATTTTTGAACATAGGATTTGGGCGCGGATGAAGCCCCTGTAGGCCCCCCCCCCTAAGGTTTCCGCTCTAGAACCGCGCCTGACAGTCACGCATTTCCTTTTTGTTACAAAATTGCTATCAGAATCTGCTATTACTTTCAAAATTGTTATGTATCTTTCCATCACGGGCTCATTTTGATTCAATGCGGCTAAGAGAATGCTTGAATCTCCTTCAGTAAACAAATTTAAGACGAATCTTTCCAACCCAGATAAATACTCTAGCAGGGGCGTCGATCCATGTTTCAGATTGGGGGGGGGGGAAGTGAAAAAATTCCACAATTTTCGGGGCACTTCGCGCGCAAATTTTAATACAGAATTTTGCGCGCCAAAAAAATTGACAATTTTGTATGTTTAAGAATGGTTTTTATTCCATGTTTAATAGTTTCATAGTGCTTTCCATTGCTTTTTAAAACATATATTTGCATTGCATATTA
>JZLH01S0613202.1:26413-48229 GCA_001188425.1 Eucidaris tribuloides
AGTTTTCTCTTTGCAAAGTAAATTGTCTCGCAAAATTTTGCCATCATTTTGAGCCTAAAAACTATGTCACGTCGAGGCAACAATGCATAATCAATTATGTGGTTATATTTTCAGCGTGAACAATAGCTCAATCTAATAGCATTAACGCAATATACAAACTGTAAGCAAACAAAGACATGAATCAATGTTATATCATTACAGAGGTAAGGAATCGTACAAAAAACAAACTAAGGACTCGACAGAATAGTCAAACGAAATGATTTGACGATCCATTGCTATTGAGGAAAAGGGAACAACAATGACAGCAAACTAACAAAACAATTTTAGATACGGCTTACCAAATTGGATACTATGGACTGTAAGACAAGGCCATATAGTGATTTTCCGTAGTCCCATCAGTGGCATTTTACATTATTTAAATATTACTAAACCCGTAAATTGGGTTTGTTCTCCTAATACCATGTGCGCGTTTTTGAGAAAATTAATTAATTATGACGATCATTTATAATGTCATGACCAAGTACGTATTAGCAGTGTTCAAACTGCCGGGGACTTTCACCGTGTGCAAAAATAATTTACGTGCCTGGAATGTCACTCCCTCATATCCTCGTTTTGAAAACTGAATAGGAACTTAGGTGAAGCACTTTAGCGCAACAATTGTATAAATAATGGAGGATTGCGTAAATGGCTTTTGTTAAATGCATTCAAAAGAATATCTTCAACAGTACATTTCGATGTGAGCCACAGGCCTTCATAAATATTAAAAGCATAGCTGTAAATACCGATCTACCAAGTAATGTCCGTGTCTGTGAAATCGCTTTTGACGGTAATTCCTTCTTCTACGAATGGGACTGAGGAACTTGTCTCATTAATTAGTCGATTATCTCAATACTGCGCTAATAAAAAAAATTGGAGAACAAATGTGTTACTCATCAGCAACTTCATCTTAATCAATTTGTAATGTTATTTTTCAATACCAATCTGGAGACTACGGAACTTTTTTTTTCTAATCTAAAGCGTTATTTGGTCAATGCCCTACAGTCCACTAAAAAAAATGTCAGGCTTTTATTCTGCATCATCGTATGACGACGGGTGAATAGTTTACGATATTGATTGTTTTAATCTCACCTGTCTCCCATACCGTCACGTATTCCCACGACTATAGTCGAACATTAATGTTCCTAATTTGTTTTCCATGACATTTTAGAAGTGATTAAAAATATAATGAATTCACACCCCCAGGATATACGCATGACAAGAAGTAATACGTCTAAATAGCCGACTGGAAAACATATCAATTATCATATGACATCTGAAACACTGTTTTTATGCATGGGTAGTGGCTACAGTCGGCATGGCCCTGGGAAGTGGGGGTGCTGGGGGTGCTGCAGCACACCCTCGGAAATTTTTCAGTGGTTGCGCAGCATCCCCTGAAATTTTTTTTGCATGTTATAATATATATCATTATGCTACGTTACATAGGCCTATACACCCCCGTTGAAAAATCGTTCCCAGGGCCCTGACAGTTGGTATACTGGTACGAATGGGTTATATTTGTTCAGCAGGAAGATTCAGAAATTCATCAATTTCACACAAATTGTCTTAACATCAACGTATTATTTCCTTACATAATGACAGACAAAATTATACTAGCCATTTTTGCAGTTTCTTTCTAGTTGGAACAAAATAAAAACAAAATCCCACAACTTCAAATGTTAACTTCGTTTAGGTAAAGGTGTACTTAGCAAGTGCCCCATGATAACGCCATCCTCGGGGATGCGCCATCGGGGCAGTGGGGTCACTGCTTTTGTAAGAGAAGATTACTGCTGCCAGTGTCCGGTGTTCAGCTGTTGGATATTATTTGTATGTATTGAGAGGGTAAGTGGTGGGGTTCGAGGCTAGAAATTTATGGGGGGACGAGTCCTTTTCTATCAAACCCCGAGCTACACTCATTCTTATCATTTTAAGGTGAATAACTCGATTTGCAGTAACACATTTTCGGAAACAAAGGTGTCTTTATGTGATTTGTAGATGTGCTGGACTATTTAATGGGGTTTGCTTAGCACTTCAAAAGTTCGTCCAGTTTATATATTTTGACATATGTTATTCATAGAAGTCAACTCGGGAAACAAATCAAATCAATGTCAAAAGATAATAAATGGGGCTCAAAATTTATTTTGGGCTTCAACACCGTACTTAAAGTACTAAAATACTTGATAGTGATGTTCATACACTGTGTTCAATCTCGAGTTACTGATGCGAGCGGATTCGAATGAATTTGACGGCAGGTTTTGCACGAGTTTATAACGTACACTATACCGTGTGATCACGTCTACACGTATTTGAACTCTTGGCTTAACTCTTAACGTGCCGGGGGATTTTAACCTCTATGGACTTTACGTGTATTACTTGTCGCAGATCTGCGACTTCGGCACGTTAAGAGTTAATAATGTGCATGATCCTTGGTCACATTCTATTTTTCTGGATAAAGCCAGAAGGAGGAGGACAAAACAACTCCCACCATCATCGTTTAATCAAAAATTTCAAGAGTTGAATACGATCCAAGTGATTCAATTAAATCGATGGCAGACTGATGAATTTGAAATGCTTGACTTTTTAAAGTATTTGAAACCAACACTGTAAATAACAATGGTCGATATACCGTGTCATGGAGTGATAAAAGCGACCATGAAACTTACACCTCGTGAATAATGTCATAGGAGAAGATTTCTTTTCACGAGTTTATTTGATTGTGTTAAGACTCCACGCTTGTGCATAACCAAGTCGCATTACAAAGTACAGCGGCATCAAGGGGGCTGCCGTTATGATGCGTTTATTAAGGATTTTCTTTCCACAAAAGGCTAAAAATAAATCGATTTACACAAGCGAAGAATTTGAACAATGCGTGCCTACAAACGAATGCTACACAGAGGTATACTCAATGTATTTTTATTCCGAGCCATTCAGACCGTACGTGCGTTTTCCCAAGATACGTGAGTTTCTGAAAAATGGTTGAAGGCATTTTCAATATGAAAATATCGCCTCTGCTCCCAATGTTTTTCTCACACTTGATCGCAGTTATACCGGTCGACAATATACAGTTACATACAATGCTTTTATTCCCCGTTGACTTGAGTAATCAGATTATTTCGATCTAAGCAAAATGAGCAAAACACACAAACCCACACGTACGCTAACACAAATGTAAATAAATATGTAGGCAGTATACATATAATATTTTTTCATGTATTTATATTGATTATTTACTCATGTAACTGATGCACGCTTTGAATATGTATATGATTGTTTTTTAACAAAGATTATTTTGATAATGATGACTATAATCAGAATTACAATTAAGGGCAATAATTAGTTGTGTTAGTCAATCTTAAAAGTACTGCGAGTCGGTCATATTTTTCTTTCTCTGAAACATATTTGATAACACATTTGGGCGTGCTGGCTTCAGCCAGATAACTCTCGTTACAAACTATATGCACTATCAATATTTGGAAAATATTATGTCAATCATTGAATTTATAAACTACATTTTGGATGTCGATTTGCTTTTTTAACGATTACAGTTTCGGAATATAATTTCCTATAGAAACCAATATCCGCAGCCCAAAACTAGATAATAACCCCATAGTCGCAATACCCGCAGAGATACATGCAATGTAATTGCCGTATTCAATGCTTTGACCTTAATAACGTTTGACAGAAATTTGTTTTCGGCGCAAAAGAGGGGGGCATTGCATATTATCTGGCGTGTAGTTCTGCCGAGTTTAATAAAGTTGACATTTATTGACAGAAGTTTACATAAGACGATGCCGTTTTGACGGAAATCAATCCACCAATTCCAATTTTATGCATTTCGCGGTGCCTTTGTTCCACGTTCTGTCAATACCTATCGTATTTCCATGTGCGAATTAAACTTTCTCACTGTCAAAGCCACACAAGGAGATGCGTTAAACTTCGAAGTGTCATTCCGTATACTTACCTTTAGATAAATCGATAGCTATGACGGATAGATAGATAGATATTGATAGATAGATAGATAGATAGATAGATAGATAGATTGAATTGAATTCAATTCCATTCAAATTTATTTTTCCACATTTCATTAAAAAATATACAAATGAAGAGTTTATTTCCAAAAGGAACTACATCCACATTTGTTACTTCAGAGAAAAGGGGCATTTGTTTACCGGATTTTGTACAGGGCGCTATGGAAAGTGATATTAGAAAGTGCATTTTCTTATGGTTGCTTTCATAATTGAGGTTAAACTTTTGCTCAAGGACAGGTACCTACCTGAGTAATGGTGTGATATCTAACTCAATTTTCATCAAAAGTGGATCTAGTCCCTTTGGAACGAGCTCTCTTCAAATATACAAGTCATAAAATCATAAATAACGATGATAACATAGTAACATAATTATAGCATAATTGAAAGAATGACACTGTTTTGAAAGCTTAAAAAGTAGAAGGAACAGCAATGGGTCATTTGACCTTTCGAGGGTTGACCCTTTCAATCTATCTATCTAGATAGATAGATAGATAAATAAATTAATTAATCAATGGATGTAGATAGATGGATAGATGATAGATAGATAGATAGATAGATAAATAGATAGATAGATAGACACATGAATAGATGTAGATAAATGATGGATAGATAGATAGATAGACAAATGAATAGATGCAGATAGGTGATAGACAGATAGATAAATGAATAGATGTAGATAGACGAATAGATAGACAAATGAATAGATGTAGATAGACGATAGATAGATAGATAGATAGATAGATAGATGAATAGATGTAGATAGACGAATAGATAGATAGATTAATGAATAGATGTAGATAGATAATAGATAGATAGATAGATAGGTAGGTAGATAGGTATGTAAGTAGGTAGGTAGGTAGGTAGAAAGATACAAAGGCAGATGCATAAATTTCACCACTTCATCATGATAATTTGTTTTTACTTCCAGGTATTTGTCAGAAAACTTGATCTCCAGGATATATCCGGGGGCTTTCAACGGTGTAGATGACCTCTATTGGCTGTAAGTATAGAGAGCTATTTTTCTTTATATCCCTCTATGAATATTCATGAGCAATTTCAAAAACGCAATTGGTTGATTGACGCTCATACGGTCAAAAATAATTTCACTAGAATAAAAAAACTCCTCCCCAAAGCTCCGTATATTTTTCACTATTTTTGCCTGGGCAGCACTGCGCATACAGCGCATGCTCATTACCCGGAAATAAAATGGCGTCTCAATCGCCGCGACACTCAAAACGACTATTTGAGCGTCTCAATTCTTTGTTATTTTATGATTTTAATGTTATTTTTACATTACATTGCTGTTGTGATGAAGATTTCACGTTAACCCTTTGAATTATTAGCGCCGATTTATGAATTATAAAATCAAATGAGTAAAAACTACAGAAATTTGACTCGCGTCGCGTTCGGCTGCGGCTTACTGCGCCAGACCGCACGCGACGTGTGGGGCTGTGTACATATTGCACAGTAAATTCAGTTGCGAGCGAGTCGTAGTACTCCGTTTCGGAAACAGACAGCGGCAAACTACGCATTCTAATTTATCAGCACAACGTCACTTTTGAAGTTTGCGTAATTAAGTTGGAGGGATATGAAACAAATCGTCGGCGTTCATCCGAACCGTCGTATCAGTCGATTTTGAGATTTTTGCAGAAAACGAAAGTACAAGTCCTATTCTATATATGTTTAAATTTCTAGGCAGCAATTTATTTTATTTTCTGAGATATGTGGGGATTTTAAAGGCGATGCCATACAAATTTTTGATAAAATGCGCAAATCCCATTGGAAACGTGTACTGTAGCACAGCAAACAACAACTGCGCGCACTTAATATGCAAATACACGGTCAGCAAACTGTCGTATCTGCGCTGCATTGAATTTGCACGTGAAAGAGAGATACGACGGTTTGCTGATCGCGCGTAATGAAAAATGCGGTCAGCGTTGATGTATTCCCTATGGCGTTTTAGTACAGGGAAAATCTAAACTGCTCAAACCGAAATTACAAGCATGTAGCTCTTTTGCGATATTTTCTCTGATTTTTGGTTCTGTGTAAAAATAAAGATATCAATGTTAAGCAATTTTCTTGGTCTTCCCTACCATGTATATTTCGAGCAATGAAAATCTTGTAAGGGTTGGGACAAAAAGTGGCAATTATAGTCAACTTTGAAGTCGATTTTCTCTGAAATGGGTTTCGCACTGTCGTATCGCGATACGACGTTTCGGATGACCGCCGACGAAATATACCAAGCATTAAGTTCTAAAGTATAGTGAAATTGTCTATCTTCTGAGGGACCGGCAGTAATATATTTCCTCGAGGTTTTGCCCCTCGGAAAAATATTACTATGCCAGTCCCTCCTCAGATAGATAATTTGCACTATACTTTCTCACAGTTTTGTATATTTGTATGATATATCTAAGCAATATCTTTAAATAATAGTTGAGGTGCAGAGATGCCAAGCCTCTCTGATTCCCAGGAAGGCTCCCTGAAAATTAAATGATTTTTGTGTGAATCGGTGTATAAATTTCAAACTTTCCTAACTGATTTTTGGGCTGGCTACTCCCATTGAATTTTACACATTTGCTAGAACCTCCCTGATTCTCAGTCCAATCCTCCCTGAAACTATATTGAAATAGTTGGCATCCCTGGAGGTGCTACAGCAGTATGCATAAATGCATAAATATAAGCAGAGCATAAGCACTTTTACCTGTTTAAAAGAAAAATAAAGAGGGGCGTTTGATTTAAACTAGCTTCAAAACTTCAACTTGAAATGTCGAAATTTCAAATTTAACTTGATTTTATAGAATCATATCAAATATACATTATAAGAAATGTCAGGATCAAGCAACGGGAAAAATCACATACGCCTGAATGCTTGACAAAATGGGAGTACATACACATTGCTGAAATTTTAAAATGAAAAATTGCATTGATGAAGTAATGAAATACGCTGATAAGATTAAAGCTGTAAAATAGTGATCGTTTCAGAACAGGAAACCTGATTTCTGTTCTGAAACTTCGTATAATACATTTTAACAGATCTAAATATACATGCCGACAAATCTCAAATTAAGCCTTGATTTGATGTTATGAACATCAACGTAATGTACATAAATATAATTCTTCAGTGATGTATGTATTCTTTATTATAACTATTCCTATAATACACCTTCATTTTCTTGCAAACAAATTTATGGGTTCATAATTCACTGCAAATCTATACGAACACAGATCATACTTTGAGGATGTAGGTGGATGTTGCCAGACGTAGTTCCTTATGCATGCTGTCGTAAAAACACTTAATCGTTAAGGCTGAAACGAGTATTTGTACAAGATTGGCAAATGTTGTGGATTTACGTTGTAATCATGTAGACTAATCTCTCCTTACAGGTTCCTCCACGACAATTCTCTACGTTCCCTGGAGCCAGGAATGTTTGTTGGCCTGGACAAATTATATTGGTTGTAAGTATCCAGACTCCTTTTGATTAAAGATGAAATGTCAGACGTAGATTATATTAAGGGCATACTTAAATCATGAAAGGACGCCTGTTCGAACCATTGAATAAATTTGGCTGATTTAATGCGATATTGTCTAACATGAAATAATTCATCACCATGTTTATGTGTGTTTCAACAGCTGTTAGTCTTTTCTTCCGTGAAAGTTACGGTTTGTGTAACAAACGAACTTCATTATTAGCTTGAAATCTACACTTTACAGTGACTAATATTGATAATGACAGAATGGTGTCAAAGACATTACTTGTTTGTACCAATTGGTTACGATCTTGCTTGCTTAAGATTAGCACAGGTGTTTGCGTCAGTCGCAATGAATTGCAATTACTCTTTCTAGAAAGGCTCATATCAGGAACTTTGAAGACTATCAAATTATTTTGTGGGTTAAAAAAAACCCTGAAAGCAGTTTATAGGTTTTCGTAACGGTTCATTTAAGGACTCACTGAATTCTCCTAATTTGTCACTGCCACATACATACTTGCAGAAAATATCCATCTTTAACAGGACTGTACTTTTCTCAAATAACAGCGTGGCTTTTAACCCCCCCCCCCTCCCTCGGCCCTTTTACTCTATATTTGTGCCATTTTTGTTGCCTCCACATACGTGAATCCTAACAAAAATTATACATACTCATGATGTAAATGTATCTGATGCAGGCGTGGTTCTACGGGGGCGCTTGAACCCCCCCCCCCCCCCAAAAAAATGAAAAATGAAATGAAGCGATCTAGCAAACACTTAAATCTTGCCGTGGGTTCCCCCTACCATACCCGTCCCCTCCCCCTCGCAAGTATGAACACCCGATTACAGATTTTGAAATCTTCATTAAATATACCTTTAGAACATCTATTTACCATGCCTAGAAAACTGTCTTTTTTATGCGTATTTTCAAAAATTCCTCCCGTTGGGAGGGAGTATCCCCCCTTCCACACCCACCCCTGCTCGGTCGTTTCCCTCCCTCGCAAGTATGACTACCCATTTACAGTTTTTCACATTATCTCCTGTACATTTTTTTGAAATACAATCCCTAATAATTTTCAATAAATATACCATTAAAATATGTAAGTACAATGCCTTGAAATCATGTCTTTTGCATGCGTATTTTCATAAAAATCCTAACGTAGGAGGGGATATCCCCCTCTCATACCCTCCCCCGCTCAGTTGCTTCGCTTCCTCGCAAGTATGACTATCCTGTCCCTAATCTTGATAAAATATGCCATCATCAGAATATGTATTTACCATGCCTAAAAAACGTCCTTTCTAAGCGTATTTTCAAAAAATTTCCTACCGTGGAAGGGGGGTATCCCCCTCTCTCTCCCTCCCCCGCTCTGTCGCTTCTCTCCCTCGCATGTTTCCGTCAATCCCCCCCCCCGAGTAGCCCCGCTACAATTTTCGCTCTAGAACCGCGCCTGATCTGATGTAAGTGTATATCTCTACAAAGGGATCGTACTTTGCACGTACAGTATATGCAATTTTGTCAACTTTTTGTCAACCTCTTAAGAACACATGTCACGAACCAGACTTTATCTCTTCACGTATATCCCCCAAAAAAGTTACTATATATTGTACAAAAAGTAAAGGCTGTCGGATCTGGAAAGTGAAATTTTCTTCTCCATGACGTACGTCAATCTTCCGTTCAGACATGCCTAGGATGCATGGCCCATCTTTGTCCGTAGAAAAATGGTTAAATCGCCGCAGGAATAGACAAGGCAAGATTGATCGTCAAAACCATTAACCCCCTTGGAGGAAAAACTATCAATCGTGTGTGCGGGAAAAACACAATCTTAAGTGATGGAGTAAACCAGTTTAATGATCTCATTAGTCGACCACTTTAAATGCCGTGATAATTATATCCTGAAACTAAGAGCTAAGATGCCGTAAATATGTACTTGGCTGGCCATTTGTGTCTTCTTAAAAATTGATGTCAGCTCCCACACTCAGCAAACGAGTTTCAGGTTGCTTGTGATCCACTTTCAGAAAATCTAATTCAAGCACAATTGAAATTGTTTATTACATATCACACGCGCATAAATACACAGAACACACACACACACACACACACATACACACACACACACACATTCGCAGTATCCACACCGTATGGATATAATTGAACGATTGAGCAGTCACCGAGCATCATATATTATATTTTTAGGGGTGGGTGGAATTTGACCCTAGAAAATATTTCCATGAAAGAATTTCTTGAATTGCAATTGTTACTGTCCTGGACACTAAAAGCAATGTGGAACATGTTTGAAAGTAAGTAAAAACTAAAGAAAAATCCAGAAGTAACGAAAGCTATGGAAATGAAGAGCTAATAATCTTGTTTTCGTTATTGGACATCACTACTTCAGAACTTTCGTGCAATGCACTGATCAATAAGTGACTCAAATGGCAATGGCATATGTGAGTATCATCAAATAACCCGGAAATATCAATGAAAATCTCATTTGTAGAATGAAAATACTCGTAGCTGCGCAGTCAAAGATATAAGGTCGATAATTTAATGCAGTGACAGCAATATGTAGGCCTACGAGGTACATGTAGTCCAACTATCAAACGTAGCCTACAAACGTTATCGCACTCAAACCACACTTTATTTTATTACCATTCAAAGCACCGCAAGTGAGGTTGGCCGACAAACTAACTTTATTTCGCAGAGGATTTACAATAACAGAAATCCTATTGTATTTTTGGACATTTTTGCTGCTGCATTACTACCATTGCGAACAGCAGATTGTATTATGCAAAACTTACGATCGTCAGTGAACCAAAGCGACAATGCACCTTTGATTTATAATTTATGCACCGCAAGTAAGGTTGGCCGACAATCTACACTCTTAAAAATTCCGGGTCAGTCTGACTCGGAGAAAGGATCCGTTGGGGGCACAGCCGGAAAAGGATCAATTTTAACCAAATTCCGGGTCAAGGTTGACCAAAATATGAGTCAAGTTGACTTGGATTTTGGTCAAACTTGACCCGGAATGTGGTTAAACCTGGCCCTTTTCTGGGTGTGCCCCCAACGGATACCTTTCTCCGAGTCAGACTGACCCGGAATTTTTCAGAGTGTAACTTTGTTTCGCAGAGGATTTACAATATCAGAAATCCTATCGTATTTATAGAAATTTTCGCTGCTGCATTACAAGTTACAACCATTGCAAACAGCATATTATATTATGCAAAACGTACGATTGTCAGTGTTGACAACCATCAAAGCGACATTCTGGCGTTTGAGATATTGAAATCTTTGATTTTCACGATTTAAGCAAAGAAAAGGGGTCTTTTCGCTTTAAGGTTTCACTTGAGTAGAGACGGGATACTCGTACTTCAACACAATGAATGAAAACCTGACGGATTGCAATCAATAACAGAGTTTAAATGCCGAGTCAGCCTTCCGATTGAACTTTTCTCGAGAGCATTCCGATTATCACGGCTGTGGCATATTGAGACTCAGACCAGAGATAGATATCACTGGCATGTTCAAGAATCTCGTTGTGGATAATCGATCATTTCATCTATTTTACACATCAACTTACGGCATGCTTAAAGGCGAGTTAATCGATCGATCGATTCGTCTTCCCCCAAGCTTATACGACATATATTACTTGTTAACATCAAGGTAAAACATAATGCGTTATGGGGAAAGTTTGGCACAGTACTGACCACGATGTGATCACGCGAATCAACGCGACTTTGTTCTCGGAGAGCCACTTTGTGTGGAGTGTTTCCTGCCACAGTGCTCGTAAAAGTACAGCAGCAGTGAAGTGAAAATAGTTATCCACCTGTCAGATTAATCCCGACGCTTGTACAGCGACTCGGAAAAATAGCAAGACTTTTATTTAAGGGTACTAGCGGACATTTACAGCAAGAACTGCAATTTGCTTACAAATGTCTTCAAACAGTTAGTCCTTACATTAATCGAGTACGTATATGGACTGCACATTATTTCTAACGCCTATACGTGTCAACCTTACGTGGACGCTTAAAATGGAATTCTGGCAAGATAGCCAATTTATGGATTTGATGCTGATCTAAATTCATCTCAACAATTCCGATATATTATTCACGGTTAGACCGAAATTCATCAAGTTATATCAATAACCCCACACATAATGATAGCCTTAGGTCGTTGTAGTAATCCTCAGTTTTCCATCCTCTATTTCTTCTGTATCTGTGTGTGTGTGTGTGTGTGTGTGTGTGTGTGTGTGTGTGTGTGTGTGTTGTTGTGTTGTGTGTGCGTGTGTGTGTGTGTGTGTGTGTGTGTGTTGTGTGTGTGTGTGTGTGTGTGTGTGTGTGTGTGTGTGTGTGTGTGTGTGTGTGTGTGTGTTGTGTGCTTTTTGGGGGGTGAGACTCTGCAATCCTTATTACAAACGACTGCCATGAAAATGTGCTCATATGACACTGCATGCGAATATATATGTGAACGAGGCACCGTCGAAGGCAGTGCCTCGCTTTCCAAGCTTAAAGGCAGGCATCTGTTCTGCATGTCTCTTATTTTTTTTAGATTACACTGGTGCAATAGAGGAAGCTATCATTCAAAACCATTGAGCAAAGAATTTGCTGGACACTCAGTGTTGGAATTACGAGTGGGCGTGAGATTTAGGACGTGAGACAATTGTACCATCATGTAGAATTCATGAATTTATTTACAAATGACAAACAATTTGCATTCATGAACATGGCCAAATCCATACATTAGTCGTATTCAAATTTGTATTTACCTACCAATAGATAAATATTTAAATAGTACTAGTGGACTGACCCCGTTCAGTGGGTCTGAAACACAGACTAAACCACAAGTCGCAATTTGTGTGTTTTTGTTTAGTTTTACATAATTGCTGATCTTCGAATTTCACTGACAGGTCCTTTATAAGTAAACTAAAAGCCTACGCGACGTTTGGTTGAGTACCTGTAGGGCTGCAAAAGGGACTCACCGCCTTTAAGGGTTGAACATACAGACCGTACTACATGTTGACCTGTCTGATCACATACAGTACTTCGATAATGCTTGCACCGTGCTCAAGAGAGCATACAACATTACGCCTGTCAAGCTTACTACACGCTGCAGGCCTAAAATTGCATGCAATCCATATTGTGGTAACAAAATATGGGAAAAATGATTATGTGGAATGACAAAACGATTCTCCGTCAGCTCAGTCATATTCGTCACAATGAAACCTAAAAGCAATGATTCTTCTTTTTCTTTTACCTTCTTTTTTCTTTCTTTCTGTCTTTATTTTTTGTCCTTTCTTTTTATCTTATTTTTTTGCGTAATGAGGATACCTCAATCACCAACGAGATCAACAAGTTGTCGCGAAAATTCAAATAGTGTCCCTGAAAATAAATGAAGGATGCGTGACCCTAAAGAATATCGAATTTAACACATTTGGGACAAAAATACACTTTCAAAAATAGATTACAACACAGATAGTTTCTGCATTTTAAGCAGCATTATATACAACTGTCGACATTTATATTTATTAAATTTTCTTCTGTTTTATACTAGTGTACACATTATATATCAATACGGATCTTCTTTCATGGAAGACTTGGCAAAACATTTAGCGCAATACCATACGCATCACGCTACAGCGCATTTGCCTGCCATGCATGTTGCGTCTCTCTCATGGGGGTTATTAATAAGACATCATTCATCAATAACACATCTTGACGTTTGAACACCGTATCGGAAGCTCGATGTTATTCTGAACGGTGATGGATCATCTGACGAACCACCTCTAAGAAAGCAGTTTACGTCGGGTAATCCAGAGGATGATTGACAATCATTTTGGCAAGACAAGTGGGCTTCTTTTGCCATGCATAATCCTGGCATCGGGTCGAGACCGGGCGAGACCGAAACGCTGCTCTGCGCGTGATGAAGCCGTTACGGAGACGGAGAGAAGAGAGAGGGGGAGAAGTTGAGAGAATCCAGAGAGAGAAGGGCAGAGAAGAGAAGGGCAGAGAAGAGAAAGGAAGGGAAGAAACAGAGGAGAGAAGAGAAAAGAAGAGAAGAGAAGAGACGAGAAGAGAAGAGAAAGAAGAGAAAAGAGGAGAGAAGAGAAGAGAAGAGAAAAGAAAGGAAGCTAAGGGCGAAAGGGAAGCGAAGAAAAAAGAAGGGGAGAGAAGAGAAGAGAGGAAAAGAATAGAGAATAGAAGAGAAGCGATGCAAGAGAAGAGAAAACAAAAGAAAGAAGAAAGATGGGAAAATTAAATGTTAATTTATTTTTTATTTGTTAGAAACAGCCCCCCCCCCTTCCCCGTATAAAAAAAATCTTGTGCATGATATTTTGGCGAGGCGATGTAATCATTGTAATGTCGTATGTTTAATGTGTTTACTTGATCAACGTAATCAATAATAATGTGATGTTTTGAGATATGTGGTTGACAAGTTGACTTACATGCACGATGAAGATGTGGATTGATGTATGAATGAAAGTGCCAATGTTTCACAATAAGCCACAAATTGCGCTTGTCCGTTCACGATCATTTGCCGAAACAACATTGCCTTTAGTATCTTCACGTCTGCCACACTCATTACTTGGGTCCCTGAAGAATGGTCTCGCGTACCCCTTTTCTGTTTATTTATTTCATAAGATGTATGTTTATTCAAAATTGTGCTAACCAGTCTGTGGTTTCAATAATATAAATCGTTGTAGTCGCCATGGCAAAACATGAGAATGATACCGCGGGTAAATGCGGTATCCGTTTCATATCTTTATTTGAATTTGTTTGTGGTCACTCTGCAAATTGTCTAGTTTATGTTCACATGTTTGTCAACCAAAAGCAAATACGTTCCATCATAATTCGATTTGGTTTGGGTAACCTAAGATAGATTCGAACAAAATGTAATAAACTCCGGCAAGTTGTATTCGAATGAAAAAGACATTCTGAGAAATTATCGAATCATCTTGAAGTATAAGACTGTTACTTATACTTCAGACAAGATTACATGCGATGTAGTCGCTGTGACATTTTGTTATACTATGCGCTGCTTCGTCTGGCTGGTTAGAGGTAAATATAAAGTGATGAGAAAAATGTCAGAAATAGAATGGCGGGAGACAGAAGAAGAGAACAAGAGAGAAATGCAAATATTACAGATGGGTTTTCCGTATCATACACAACCGCAGTGCTTCACCACATTTGTGTCTGCCAACATCGTTTTTATTTGAATGTCTGATGTATCGCAATACGGCTGATGGCAAGCACGGTATGTTCTCAGCAGAATGATGGTTGAATGGAAGGCGCGCATGTCTCACTATCCCCCTCGCCCCCCCCCCCCCACCCCACCACACACATACAGTGTTGGAAAGGACACTCACTCTAACCCCTAAGAAGGAAAAGGGCATTAACACTGGACAAATTGTATTGCATTTGTGTCCTTTTCTTTCTTAAGGGCCGGAGTTAACGCCCTTCCCATACTCAACCGACGACATTTGCACACTCTCACGAACATTTGACAAAGCGGTGAACTATTTATGAAAAGATATTTGCCTCAAGTGAGCATATCTTTTAAGTTTAGGGGATTTTTGGTGGACAGAGACCCTAATGAATATCGTACATACTCTAAAGTTTTCTAACACCTTGACAGTGAAAACAGTAGTACACATCTTGGAAACCTGTAGGGCGCTATAAGTCAGGAATTCAATATTGGATGTCAATGTTTGATTTTAGTTGATTTTTTTTTTGCCATATAGACCGGTAGGAGTTTTATCGCATAACAATCTGACCGGAATCATAGTAATCATTATAATGCAGAATGAATCATGTGTCACAAAAAGTTTATTTGCAGCTATATTAATTAGATGGGTGATGAAATTATATGAAAGCAAACGACGCAAAGTATTAGAAACACTGAATTACAACCCCGGGGGGATCGCTCTCCACACGGCCTGCTACGCACCCGCGTCCAGAAAAAGCGTCGTAAAGGGTCCCATTTCCAGCCCTCGGGCGTCGTCGACGTCTTTTGGAAAAAAAGGGTAGCTTTTTCAGCACCGTTCGCTGGCAATCGCCACTTAGGGTAGCCTTTTCTCACATGTCACGCCATTTAGGGATACTAATTTGGTTATGTAGATTACGCCATTTAGGGGTGCAATTTGTTTTGTGGATCTAATAACATCTCCAACATGAACATTTGGTAATTAGGAGAATTATTTATGAATTGTTAAGTGAACCTCTTCGGGTTGCGCAATGTACAATTATGTTTTAGATGAGAAGGACACTTGGGTGGGGTATCAAATTAGTTAATTTCACTGTTTACGCCACTTAGGGTATCGAATTGGTGGATTCCCTGTTCACGCCACTTAGGGTATCAGAATACGAGGATTTCCTGTGAGTCACGCCACTTAGGGTAGCTTTTCTGATGTGTTACGCCATTTAGGGTTGCAAATTCGGTTATATACGTTACGCCATTTACGGTGCATTTCTGAGGTTGTTGGACACGGGTGGGAGACAGGCCGTGTGGAGAGCGACCCCCCCCCCCGGGATTACAACCCGAAAGAGGAATGTAACCTGATTTGCTGTTAATTGTGTTTGTTTGTTGCAGTTGTATAATTACTTTATTTATCATTCAATAGAGCCTCCGTTTTGTAATCTTCGTAGAAACCCTGTAATCCGCTCACATGTGCATGTAGACATTATCAATCTTTCTTGCATGGCAACAAAAATAATTAGTAAAAATGCAGTTCAGCTAGGTCAAGACTGTATTACAAAACCATATCTAAACTTAAATTAGTCATTGTTATCTATTTCTCTATTTGTGCACGTGTGTGGGCCACATGTGTGCAATAAAGCCGCAATATTTTAATTGTTCAACTCGTACTGATCCAGTATGGATATATTGGTTCACACTACAAGGATCGATCATGACTTTGTGTGTCATCTGGACGGTGATGACCTACATGAACTTACGAGTCATGTAACAGAGCATTATTATTTGAAATAGTGCAAATGTGAATATTGCTGGCCTAATAACTAATGCATTTCACCCCCCCCCCAAAAAAAGGGGGGATAATGCGCTCTGAAAAAATACTTTTTTTGTCGTGAAGGCAATTTTGACAGTTATGACAGAAAGCTTGATGTCTAGCACAATTTTTTTTTTCAATTCTCAAATGAGATATATTAGACATAATCGATGTGTCTGACATAAAAGGTTTATTGTGCTAATTACCCCCCCCCCCCTCCAAAAAAAATTCTCTAATATCAGAATTATAATTTTGGCCTTTGCTTTAAGAACACTACCTAATGTTTCTCTCTGGACCTCAATAATTTTTGAGAGAAGAAACTGCCCCCATTGTGTTTTGAGAGCAAACTCTACTCTTAACAGCGCTCAACCATGTCAACCCCTTAGGGACGTGACACTTATACATGGAAGCCCAGTAGTACATTGTACACTAAGAGACGGTGGGTTTCAACAAAAGCCTAAAAATATGTCAAACTTTTCAATTAATTTCAGTAAAACACTAGATAAATAAAAGAGTTATATTGCCTAAAGACTCTCTCTCTCTCTTTCATAAATTACACATGTTTTTACCACAATTAATGACGAAATAAGTATCTTGTGTAGACTCCTTTTGCGACGAAACATAAATTCATGGGTTTATATTCCTTTCACGGTCAACCATGTGTAAATCGTGCTGTCTCTCATTGAACATAATTATAAATACGTATAGCTGATTCGAGCCCAAGGGGTTAAAATATTTTGATGAAATATCGTATGGTATTTCCTTCGGTTGCGGTCAACATAATTATATTTAACACCTTCAAAACTGAAGGCTTCAGTTAAAAGCAAGGGGTATATACTCATGAACCCGTTGACCAGTGACATTTAAAGGTAACGAGAAAATGTGACAGGATTAGCAGGGTTAATTATTGGAAATCCTATCATTGTAAGGTGAGGATTTAATATTTACTACACAAATGGCAGACCGAGATTTGGATCACGATCAAACGTGACGATATCGATCAGTATTTCCGTTGTTAAGGACGGACATATAAATATATCTAGAAAAGAACAAAGACTCTTGTTTCCTGTGGCTTTTAAATTGGATTTTACACTCTGTACAAGTCATACAAAGCACAATTCTGACTACAGATGTTTTCAGCGAATTGCATTTTGTTCATTCAATATCGCCAGTTGTGTTGTTGATACTCACATCTGCTATACTGCGTGTTTGACAGAATATCTTCAGGTATATGAATAATGTCGATGATATTATGTTGTCGATTTTAAAATACTTCATATTGATCATATAGTCCAAACCAGCCATCTCCTTTGTGCACGGTAAAACATAGCATACATGTACACAAACTGACCCACACTGAAAACACGACCACTTGAGGTATTTTCACATAGGTAAAGCCATCACTTGCCTAAATGTTATTCAGTTTATATTTTTTTGTTATGCTAAACTGTCATAACAAAGTCTAAAACATCACAGACAATCCATTTTTAATGGTTCATTAAGTACTTCAAAAGCTTCCAAAATACACTCAAATGAACAGATGACCAAATGGTAGGTATGTTTGTACATCATGTAACGTAAGAGACCTAGATTTCTAAAATATATTATGTCAACAAAATGCAGCTGTTGGCCTTTTAAGGCGCCAACACAAAGGTTTATCAAATTCTATCTATGTCAATTATTGTTGTTATTTTGCAGCATCATGTTGGTATTCCTACGTAAGTCTGAGTATTTGTTCGTGCTGAAAGGCCAATGTTCAGTTTTCCTTTGTTGAAGGATAAAATGCTGCTGCCATATTCTGTATCTTTTTGACATTTAATTTCAACAGACATGTATAGCTTTGGAGATAATTTACTAATGGATGTTTTTATATTACAGTAAGAACAGGCGTAGGCGGTATCATTTGAAAACTGGGCTCTCATGAGAACCTATAATACACTTCTCCATACAGCACAACTGGGGTTTTTCGCCTATGTACCTGTTTAGTTTCAAGCATATTTATCACCGATCATTAATTCGAAATCAGTATTAAGCCGTGGCCCAGTAATACGGTTTTTGTTAGACGATGAAGGATGACATAAGACTAGACAATGTTCACAAACGTAGTTTAGATTGTTCTCAAAATGCTTTGTATTTGGCTTAAGTTGGAAATGAACATTTAATGTGGTTGTATTACCACAAACCCAATGATGAAATTTTATGCAGGCAGAGGCATTTGTATGAGATATATTAAAATCATATAAGTTTAAATGTATTTGCTTTTACGTTTGTTTCCCTTAGCAGAAGCAAATTTACAGCAGTGTTAGTGACATCATATTCTTCTGTACTTTTGCAAATTATATTCTCTCATCGGACTTTTGAATAACTTTCAAAATCATGTTAAAGTTGAATGACGATTCTGTTCACGGGTACCTTCCATTGAATATTGTTTAGGATACTTTTATATTTGCTAGGCTTATTGCGTTTTCCATCTTTAAGGGTGAAGCGCAAATATACTTCCATATCCTAACATAATTTAGCAACAACCAAAAATGTATTTTAATCCATCTGCATTTAAATCCTAGTCTCAAACCATATATAAAAGACATTAAATTGTTTCGTTGGTCCTCTCAATGTGATACTATAACGTAACTCTTGAGTACAATGCTGCCATACCTTCTTTATATCCGAACGTTGTAATTGTCATAGTAAGAGTATTATTATATGATATTTTCTCAACCATACAGCCTTGTCGCAAATTTTGCTATTCATATTACCCACTTCCTGGCACCAAACTTTAATTACAATGACTGTAATTAACGCGCAGGTATGCATACAACGAACGATTTGATCATATTTGATATAAATTTAATAATACCATTCTATTCATCGTGATGTCGCTTTGTAAACTTTATAATTAGATATGTATTTTCAAACATATCAAATTGTTTGAGCATTTTATTTCAGGGACCTGCGGCATAATGAAATCAGTGACATGAAAGAAGGAGAGGCCTTGAGGGATATGGCGTCCCTTGCGTGGATGTAAGTTATGTTTATTGTTTATTGTTTTTAAATTGCCTAATAAATCGTTTTTGTACGAAAATAGAAGCGCTTGACCTTCGCATGAATATGAAAAGACAAAGATTTGTGTGGGTTTCCAGTGAGAAAATAAAGCATGAGAAACAGTTGGTATTATTTTGAGTATGAAAAGCTAATGATATAAAAAATAATTTGTTTAAAAAAAATTATTTTTCATATTTGTTAGACCATGTCCCCGATGACAAGTGCGACCGCTTACTTTTTTTTCGGGGCTATGTTCGATTATTTTTAAACCTTATGCTTTCTTTACAGGTCTCTAGAAATTTACTTGAGGAGGAGGACAATTTAACCATGCAATAAATTTGAAACGTCTCAGATTTTCGTTTTGTTGTTGTTATTTCACATCTTACGACGATAGTAGTAGATAGAAATAGAAGAAGTAGCCTGAATCAAGGTCCACCAAACGGGCAGAATGTTAATACAAGGTCAAGTAAAGAAAGAAAGTAACGAGATGAACATCTGCGCATTGAAACAGACATAAATTGATAATTAGACAATATTCTGGCGCTCTGGTAAGTCTACATAATAAATGAAAATGTTTCCACAAACCATGGATTTTAATTGAACAAAATTATGTTTACAAAAGTGTCGATTTTGATACGAACATCTCTATCAATTGATTAAAGCCATCGTTTAACAAATTACTTAAGATAAAACAAAATCAGACCTACACATTCTTTCATACTTTTTGTGTCTCTAACATGTTCTAAAACTTGTGTCTCTAATATGTTCTAAAACCGCAGGCCTTTTCAGTGCTTTAAAAAGTGAACAACGATGAAAGACTGGTTTTATCATGGACCCCTTTTTTCTTGTGTAGATTAGTGTGTAACCCTTAAACAATCCATCGGGTGATTTTTCCATATGTGATAATTATCCTAACATACCTAGCTGTTGGCAGCAAAGCTTTAAAAAGTTTCTATTCTTGAATGTTTATTTGAACATTCTAGCATATTAGGTAGCACAGACATCAAAGTTTAACCTTTTTAAATTGAACCTCTGTAATGTTAAATATTATTTTTATATAATGCATGAAAGTTTATCCACTCCAGGCTAAAAAAAGGGGGGAGGGTTCTGAATCTCTAATCATCAATTGAAGCGTATGAAGAAGGAAATGCAACTTGTCATTTGATTAATTCCAATGAAATTGTTTTACTCATGTATGTTGCATTACAGTGATTTGGAAGGAAACGAACTGACCAGTATAGACGACAAAACGTTTGCAGGAAACACATCGCTCTCCGTGCTGTAAGTTTAAAAATATCGTGTTGTCCTCTCTGTATGTGTGTATATTTCTGACAGTGAATGAACCTGTTGGAGACTAAGTACGAGTTAATTCCTGTTGGGGTCTATGGAAAATGCGTATCATAGTGAAATCAAATCGTGTCCAATGGGTTCTAAACGTCACAGGTCAGCGGTTTAACCTCTTAGTTGCACAGCTTCACTTTTGTGTTTTACCCATCACTGCCTGGGACTAAAAGGATTAATGGCTTCCAAACACTGACATAATTTGTACTGTGCCCTACTGAAGAACGTCATTGAAAAAAGTTCAGACCAGTAAAATTGAATTTGTGCAAAAAAGGGCTCTTCGAACCATCTTGGGTGCTAACTACGATAAGGCTCTTGAAGTACGTAAACTTCCAGCTCTAAGTTCTCGCCGAGATGCACTCCTTCAGAGCTTCGACACCTGGAGTCTTGCGTTCAGCAAAGCACAGACATCTAATTCCACCAAAAAAAGGCAAGTACTCTCACCAGACAACTGCGAAACACATCCGGTCTATGTACCATCAAATGCAATACAGAACGATTCCGCAAATCAGCAATTCCCTATCTGGCACGTACCTTACAACTTTAGAATAAATAGAATAAGTTTAATAAACATCAAATCTATCATACATGTATAATTCACTGTCTCCTTTAATCTCTTGTCCAAACGTGATATGTATTTGCATCATGTCTGTCTTTGCTGAGCGCTGGATTCCGGTGCTGGAGCTGTGAAGGGGTGCATCACCAAACAAAAAACAAACAAACAAACAAACAAACAACAAACAATCAGCAAAAATTCAAAGAAACATGCTTAAACTTAAAATAAGTAATTTTTTGGTCAAATGTTATTCTATGGATGCAATTATCACTATCATTTACCAAACGTATATTTCAGTCAATTTCATTTTCACTTTATTTTGACCTGGTTTATTAGCTCATCCGGCCCG
>JZLH01S0613205.1:0-19694 GCA_001188425.1 Eucidaris tribuloides
CGCAAACCGAAGTGATGTCGCGGCACTACAGATATACTAATGTACAGATTATTCACTAAGCAAGTGAGCAAAGGACAAATCAACTGGACATCAAATCTTTATGGTGTTTGCAGTTTATAGCACAGATGAACTCATCAAAATCAAAACCTTAGTAGATGAAGCTTAAACCCTGTATCTTTGAATTTGTGACATCTCATATTTGCTTTCTATCTTGCAGCTCTTATAATTAATGTATAGATTTGCTGTTAGTAGACATATTTGTTTAAAAGAGAAGGTGAATGTGTGGGTAGTGTTCTGTAGATGGATTGAAACAATGATTTTCAAAGGGTGTAGGAGGGTCCTTCTATTGCAGACATAAAAGACAACTCTCTTTCATTTCTGTGATTTATTTCTAAGTACAAATTGTACTCATACTAAGTTTAGTTTGTACAGTGTATATTCCAACCCCTCCCCATGCAAAGTGAAGAACCCGCAATATTGGGGGGGGGGGGTATTCACTCCAAAAATAGAGCCACTGTCTATGCTGCCACTCCTACCCCCCCCCCCCCCCAATGACAAAAGGGCATAACTGACATTTTGGTGTTTTGGAGATATTTATGGTACAGGTATATATCGATGTTTGAATACATCAATATATTCTTTTACAATATGTTGATCATTCCATTCATGTGTCAACTGTTTTAGTCTGTTATCAGTTTTTTAGCTGTCCTGATGGGCTAGTTTTTACAGGTAGCTGTTGAGTTGACCAGCTCCGAACATATACCTGAACTTCAGTTGTGTAGTTTATTGATCCCATGTAAACCACTGTGTAAAACACACTTGTATTTCTTGTGATAATATCAGAGCCCTAATGGTAGGTTTATATGGCAAGATTTTAATAGTTGACTGTTTTTCTTTACACTATTCTCTGAACAGAAAATCCAAGAGTCTGTGGCAATGCGAGACTGGTTGTTGCTACAGGGGAACCTCATTATAACAAGAACCTAAAAATCATATAACCTTGTTATATCAAGTTTCTCACTATATTGAGGTACAAAAAATAGAGTTGGGACCTGCAAAATCACTTTGTTATAAGAGGTTTTGTTATATCCAACCTCTTTAGAACGGGATTCCACTGTACATGCATAACAAGTCTCTTTATAATGAACCCATTTTTCTAGTCCCAACGTTGATATTTTCTTTGTATTTCAATGTCTTTACAACCGGGATGTACAAAATTTCGCTAAAACAAAGTAATCTTCCAGGTTGCAAGGAGATTGTCATAACGAGAGTCTACCGTATATTGATCATTCCATTGTATGCCAACTGTTTTAATCTATCAGCATATTGTCAGTTTGTGAGTTTTTGTGATAGGAATATTTTAAAGGTACAGGTAGCTGTTTAGTTGACCAACTTTAAACCTGTATATCAACTTCAGTTTTGTAGTATAGATTCCATGCAAGCCATTGTTGTAAAACATTATGTACCTGTAGTTCTTGCAGAGTCATATCAGAGCCCTAATGCCAGGTTTACTTGGCCAGATTCTTGGCTGTCTTTTTCTGTGCTGTTCTCTGGATTGACATAAATTTGGCACTAAAAATCTATAGTCTGTGGCTCCAGTGAGACTGGTTGTTTGCTACCAGAATTTCAGTGCCTGCAAGGTCTGAATCAGATACAAACCAATTTATAATATTCTTGCAACAAGGTTCTGCCCATTGCACCACAGGGGTTAATAACTCCCAGTTCAGCATGTACATGTATAAACAGTTGTTGATACACCTCTGTAACACAGAAAATTTCTGTATTTCTAAAAGGAGACACCCCATATAATTGTAGGGTATTATAGTGGGTGTTCCTCTTTTGATTTCTTGTCAATATCTTTATTTGTACAAAAATTGTAAGTTTGTGTAACTCATGTAAATAGCACATGTGTGGTCAATTTCTCTAAAGAGAACCAAAATGAAGATGTGTCAGACTGGTTTAGGAAACTACAAGGACAAAAGTCTGTCATATCTCAATGCAAATTTGACTTTCTGATTGGTGGATAGATACAATCAAGTGCCATGCACCTGATTAACCATGGTCCATGTATATTTCCAAACCGAAGTGATGTCGCACTACAGATATACTATGGTACAGGATTATTCACTAAGCAAGTAGAGGCAAGAAGACAATATCAACTGGAACATCAAAAGTCTTTAAGGTGTTTGCAGTTTATAGCACAGATTGAAGCTCATCAAAATCAAAAACCATTAGTAGAAATGAAGCTTAAACGCCTGTATCTTTGAAATTGTGACATCTCATATTTGCTTTCATATCTTGCAGCTCTTATAAATAATGTATAGAATTTGCTGATATAGTAGATCAATATTTGTTAAAAAGAAGGTGTAATGTGTGGTAATCGATCGTAGCGTGGATTGAAAAACAATGATTTTCAATGGGTGTATGGAGGGTCCTTCTAATTGCAGACATAAAAGACAACTCTCTTTCAATTTCTGGGAATTTATTCTAAGTACAATTTGTACTGGAATACTAAAGTTAAGTTTGTACAGTGGTATATTCCAACCACCCACTCCCACCCCATGCAAAGTGAGAACCCCGCAATATTGGGGGGGGGGGTATTACACTCCGAAAAAAGAGGGCCACGTCTATGCTGGCCAACCCCAGCCCCCCCCAATGACAAAAGGGCAATAAAACTGACATTTTGGTGTTTTGGAGATATTGAGCAGAAATTATTTTGTTCAACACATAAGAGCCGCTATTCAGTGTCCGTTTAAACAGAGCAGATTATTGAAACAAACGGACACTGTCTGATTAATATATTTTTGTTCTGACATGTTTAACAATGATGTACTGAGTCACTATGACTATATATACTCAATTTTAAAAAAATAAGTCAAGTTATGCCCTTTTGTCTTGAGGGGGGTAGTATGGGTATTATAGTTTCCCGTATTTGAGTCCCCCATCCCCTCCAACTTTTTATTGAACCTTCCACTACAAAACCTTTTTTCTGCACTCTAAGGATCCCCTGTGCACACAAAATTTCATGAAAGTACTATTCAAATTTGATGAAAATCCATGCACTAAAGAACTACCCTAAGGCCTGGTCTAAGTTCACCAAATAAAACTGTAATGATATAAGCAAGATGGAAATAATAGGTGTATGTTGTTGCCTATTATATGTACAGTGTATTAGGTTTTCTGGAAAGAGTATCCATATATTCGAAAAAAATTGTGAAATGGTCAATTTTTGGCAGCTTGTGGGTTGGCACTAAATAAATGTGAAACCGTGTTATTGGATCATCTAGGAAACAGTTGAAATTGTAGTATTCTGCATATCTTTGAAAGATTTTGATCATGACATTGTTGTAATTCATTGCTATATGGATGTAGGAGTGTTGGTTTAGAGTGTAATATGATATCAGCATGAAATATGCTCTCTCTTATGACTACTTGTATGATGGAGATGTATAGAATTATATGTTTTACATATATGTATATCCAATTGGCAGGTACAAGTTGGATTGTTTTTACCATTTGAATATATTTACATGTATATTTTAGTTTCAGAATTAGCATTTACAGTGAAATAAATGAATACATGTAAATTCACCTTTTAAACATCTTCATTTGTCTTTATTATAAGTTATCGTGGTCACACTGTATGCGTGAAATGAGATATAAATATACATATAGGTGTGATTGTAAAAACGTACCAATTAACCTCACTAGGCCCATTCCATTTCTGGCTTTACAGTCCATTTAATATAACATTTTCACGCACAGATATGTTTCATAGAAATTCAAAAGTATTGATTTTCACTGCAAGTTCAAATAATAACCATATTCTCTGTTAATGTTATCCTCTATTTTTTCAACTTTGGAAAACCAGTTGGTTAAAGGACAGTGACATGATTGGGAGAAGTAAAAAATGCATCCAGAACCAAATAATTTGAAACATACACCAATATATACACTAACCAAAGTGTACAGCATGTCCCAATAAAAATGTCCCTCTCAAAGAGTAGAATATTTACCAAACTCAAATACTGTTCACTATTTTACATCAAAATATGGAAAGCCCACATAATTTTGTAGATCTTATCAAGATTTAATTGGTCTCGCTCCATTGGTTTTAAATACACACACTCGTACCTTTCACACACTCGTTCCTTTCACACACTCGTTATAGTAACAGTTTGGGGCTATCAGTGCAGTACATTGTATTGTGTGTATTCCATATAATCAAACTTGGAATGGGCAAACTAGCACCATGATATTTTAATGAGTGTGTGTATTTCCAACCACTGAAGCAAAACCGATGAAAGTTTCACAGAACCTACAAACTTAAATGGGCTTTCCATATCTGGACTCTAGATAGAGAATTGTACTTGATTTTGGTAGAGGTATATTTTTATTGGGACACGCTGTATATCAAGGATGGAAGAATTTATCTTCAGTTTGTTCGAGAAACGAGCATAATTTATCAGTACATGTATTGAATGAAATTGTGACCCTGATAGTAACTGAGCCCGTAGAAAGCTACACAACTGATTTAAACGTCAGGGCTGTGTCTGATAGTGATTGCATATTAACAAAGAGGAAATGTTTGAAATTGTCACAGCTGCACAGCAGAAACCTTTACACCGTATACAGTGCACTCTCGCTGTAAAGAAGTGCTTGGGACCCATGAAATTTCGTTATTATCAGGATTGCAAAAACAGCAAAATACATGTATAAAGGAAATTCAAAATATAGGACTAGAGATTTTACTTCTTCATAATGAAATTTTGTTATATCAGTGTTCTTTTATAACGAGAGTGCACTGCACACGGTAAAATTGATTCTGGTATCACCAGGGGGTGTTTCATAAAGCTCTTCGTAAAGTTACGCATGACTTTACCAACGACTCGAATATAAAGTGCGAAGTAAAATGTCATTTAAGTTTTGCATGTCATTGTAAAAAAGTACATGTATGATTAATTTCAATTACATTTTGCCAAAATATAAAGTTTGTTTTAAAATGCTTGTTAATGGGAGTTGAGAGTAAGAATATTAATCTATGTGAACATTAGCAGATATAATTTCAATAGTTGGAGAATCACATTTGGCTTGCCATATTTCAAGTCATTCGTAAAGTCATGCGTAACTTACGAACAGTTTTTTGAAACAGGGCGCCAGGGGCCCGGTCCCAGATGGAGGACTTCCTCTAATCTCGCAGTAAGAAACTGTACTTTGCTTCTGTCCAGTTGAAGGAATGTTTGAATGGTTGCATTTCATTTGAGTGAATCGTCATCCTGCTACGAGGAAAATTGGTGATACCATCGACCGCACACAGTTGAATTGCTCTACTTAGTATTATATGGAAAAGTGCAATTGATTTACAAAACGGACACTGTCAGTCGGAAAAGTTTTCATACTTCGCTCCCAATCAACATATTCCGTACAGTCGAGATTGATCGTTCCAAGGAGTTCATGCTTGTGAGAAACGAAAAAAAGTTATTCTCAGTATTTGTTGTAAATGTTCCTTTATGAGACTTGTCAAATAGGACCCATGTGTTTAATTTGTTAATGCAATGACAAATTTCCTTCAAATGTTCTCATCACTTGAAGCGAAATTAGTTTAGAAGTGAGGTTAAAATATTCAATAATTAAAAAAAAGAAAATCGACCTCTTACAGTTCTAAATATGGCTGTGGTTTATATTCAAACATGTCAAAGTCTTTCTTATATAATTGGTAAAGTTTCAATAAATATTCTCGCGGTACATTTTTATAATAACTTTCTGCCATACCGGGAGCTGAGCTGTTCGTGGCAGATTCTGTAATTGGGGATGGATACGTCACACCCGGGTCCACTTTGGCGGCTCTTAAAATAAAATCTGCATCCTCGGTTATCGTTTCGTATTTCCCTATGAAGTCGTAATTAATATCGCATGGCAGGCACATCGAAAATATTTCTGACCAGTGTTTGTTGTAATACCGTGTGCTTGTCGATTAAAAATCGTATAAATTCTGAGAATTTGAGATCATACTCCTTGTCCCAGTTCGAACTCACTCGTTTTTCTTCCTCCTTCCCGCGATAGCGTCGGATGATCCTCCTACCATAAGTCCCGACCCACTCTTCTTGCGCTTTGCTGTACCGGAAATGGAATGAAATATTTGGCGCCAATTTACTCCTGAAAGCAGACAGGATCCGAGTAAACGGATGACGAACAAACATAAACTTGGTGAAATTTTGGAGAATGAATCGTCGGTGACTTATATTGGTGTATTTGTGGATATAATCTAAATATATCCTGCCTCGCGTGTTGGTCGGAATCTGTCGGATGGCCGAGATATTTAAGTCGTCAAATCCGCCAATTTTGAGAAATACGGACTTCCAGTTGGTGCTGCCTATCTTTGGAACGTTACAGTACAGGAGTTTGTAGCGTTCATCGACTATCAGGGCCTCGGTCGGGTAGAGGGCGACATCACGGGCTGGCCGAGAATTCTTCATGGCATCGCAGCGTGCTTTGACCCTTGCGACTCGATCGTACATGGCAGTAACAGGCGGGTTCCTTGTCCTTGGGCCCTGGTTATTAACAGTGTACTCCTGAATGGGGATGAGAAACAGAAGGCTCGTCACAGATGGAGGTTTATAAACTTGACATTTGGTGTATAGGAATGGGGTCTGGTGGCGCATGGAGGGTAGGGTGGGGAGACCAGGCTTCTGGAAATCCCGTGGGTGGCGATGATGCTGCAACGCCCCTGTTATTCCAGGGGATCCACAGTACCTATAATATTCACCTTGCTGATGAAAATTACATTCAGTATACTCGTAAATGTACTAAAATTGTCATTAAAGACCCACTTTTAGAGTTATAGTGACAGGAAAATTAAGAATGATAATAATACAAAACATTTATTTGGCTATAACGGGCGTTTCTATAAGCGCACTATTTTTCTGTCTATAACTTAATACCAGGAATAAAGTTAAATACAAATACAAGAAAATAATATGAAAAACCTTAAAACGGTAAATAGACATGATTGGGGTAGGTCCTCAACTTGGGCGTGAAACTACTCTAGAATCAAGTAAACTATGCAAGGATTCTCCTGTGAAAATCTTGTAGTCAAACGTTGACTCATTCTAAAATAAACAATGTCAATATCATTCGAAGTACGGAAACTTGCTGTGTGGCTCTCAATGGGGCTTATTTTTATCGTCCCCGGAAAAAACTTAAGATACTCCTATATGCTTATGCTTGATTCTCCTTAAGTAAACTAATTACAGAAAAATCCTCCCAGGTGGGAGATCCACTCCTGCCTGTGTATAGCTGGTAAACATTTCAACTCATTGGTTCTTGAGGCATTTTCAAGTGTTCCCAATCATGTCACTAACCTTTAAGAGTTCCAAAACATAGATATAATAATTAATGATACTGAAAATCAAAGTTGGTGTGCACCTCCATTGACCGACCTATGCAACTGGCCATGGACCAACAACCGGACTGGTAGGTGTACCCCAACACTTGGGAGTTGTGCGTGACTGAAAGCAACATTTGGATGCAAAAGATTTTCCAAATACCCGAGCAATATCGTGCTACCCTGTGACTTACTTGACGAGACTGTGCTGCACAGCAAAATACTTGATAACTATTTGTTTTTCTAAGTTATCAGAGTCTTTTGTCGTAATTTACGATTGAACCTTCTTGCCTTTGGCAGTACGAATACTGTTAGCTTACAGGGGCGCAAATCCAGTTTTGAAAGGTGGGGGGGGGAACATCACATGTGGCAGGCACCATTGGAATATTGCTTACTTTGGGGTGGGGTCAGGGGCCCGCCTAAGGCCCCTGTAGGGGTCGGGAGCAAAGCGGTTTAAGGGCCTTTTGACACAAGCTGAAACACGATTTTCCGACTTAAAATGGAACGTCAAAATAAATTAAAACTGCTTTATTTTCCAAATTAGTGCACTGTGCACTATCAATTGGTAGAGGCCAATATTGAAAACATAATGATAACTTGTCGGGTAGGAACTCAGTGTTGAACAATACGCATCAGAAGACGGGCTTCTAGCATGGTAAAATACACATTCAAATTGTATATTCTATCAAGAATTAGAGTGTGGGTAGTCATAACTTGCAACTGAGAGGGAGACATGGGAGGGGGATCTCCTCCCACGGTAGGAAGCATTTGAAAATACGCTAACAAATCGATGGGTTTTCTATGACATGGTAATTAGGCAAGATTAGGATTGGGTAGTCATATCTTTACAGAGGGATGCGAACGCAAACCGAGCGTGGGAGAGTGTGGGAGGGGGATACAAACCTCAAACGGCAGGAAATTTTATCAAAATAAGAGCTTCTAGACATTCTATGGTCATGGTTAATACGCATATTTAGAAGTATATTACTTTATGAAAATAATTAGAAATTAATAATTTGTTGTCAGAAAGATGCACGAAAGTATGTAAAAACTCATGTGCGAAGGGAAGCGAGGCACCGAGCGGGGGAGGGTGTGAAGGGGGGATACGCCTCAACCGGTAGGAAACTTTTTGAAAATACGCATAGAAAGACGGTTTTTCTTAGGCATGGTAAATACTATTTCATTGGTAATATTCTGTCGAGATTAGGGTTTGGGTAGACCAAATTTTGCAAGAGCAAAACAATCGAGCGGGTGAAGGGAAAATACCATAGAAAAATCGGTTTCCAGGCATTTCACTAAGCAAGAAATAGGGTTTGGGAGTCATACTTGCGAGGGAGCGAAAATCAATCCGAGTGGGGAGGTGATGGGAGGGGGATACCCTTCTCACGGTATCTTTTTGATAGATAGGCATAGAAACGACGGTCTAGGCATAGTAGATACAATATTTCACTGATGGTATATTTAGCGAAGAATAGGGATTGGTAGTCAACTGTACGAAACAACCGAGCGGGAGGTGTGGGGAGGAAGAGGGGGAATACGCCCCTCCACGCAGGAACATTTGAAAAATAGCGCATAAAGCAAAACGACGGATTCTAAATAGAAAATACATTTTCACTGGTATATTTAGAAGATAGGGATTGGGTAGTCATAATTACTGCGAGGGAGCGAATCAACCGAGTGGAAATGTGTGGGAGGAGGATACCCTCTCCACGGTAGGAACTGTTTGAAAAAATACGCATAGAGAAACGAGCGGGTTTCTAGACATGGTAAAATACATATTTTGAAGGTTATATATTTTATTAAGTGTTGTTAGGAATTGTAGTCTGTTTTCAAAAGATGTATCAGTCAATTTGTGAAAAAACTGTAAAATTGGGTACTTGCGAGGGGTAAAATCACGCGAGAATGGGGAGGGTGTGGGAGGGGATACGCCTTAACGTATCTTTGATAATAGGCAATAGAACGACGGGTAGGCATAGTGATACATATTTCAGCTGATGGATATTTAACAAGAAAAGGGATTGGGTAGTCATACCTTACGAATCAACCGAAGCGGGGAGGTGATAGAGGGAGGGGACTACCCCTCCCACGAGGAACAATTTTGAAAAATACGCATAGCAAAACGACGGATTCTATAAGAGGAAATACATTTTCACTAGGTATAATTTTAGGCAAGATTAGGGAATTGGGGTAGTCAACTTGGCGAAAGGAGCGAGATCAACCGAGTGGGGAAATGTGTGGGAGGAGGATACCTCTCCCACGGTAGGAACTTTTGAAAATACGCATAAGATACGATCGGTTTTCTAGACAACTCGGTTGGTAAATACATTATTTTGCAAGTTTATATTTTATTAAAGTTGTAGGAATGTAGTCCTGTTTTTAAAAGATGTAAGTCAATTTGTGAAAAAAACTGTAAATTGGTACTGTGCGAGGGGTAAATCAACCGAGAGGGGAGGAGTGTGGGAGGGGATACCTCTTTTCCACGGCAGGAACTTCTGAACATTACGGGCATAAGAAAAGACGGGTTTCATAGCATCGGAAATACGTATTTTAAAGGTAACATTTTATCGAAGATTATCATGATTTATAAAAAGATTGACTCTAGGTTCAAAAAAGAGTATAGAAAGCAGGCCTATTGCAAAAAAAAAATGTACATGGTCGACGAGGGAGCGAAGGCGACGCGAGGCCGGGGGGGGGACCTGTTGAAAAATAGGCTACGCATAAAAATACGTGTTCTGAGCAAGTAAATACAAAGTTTTAAAAAATTTTTTATCTTCTTTCTATCAATATAAAGTGTGTAGATCACTATGAATCAGTTATTGCATTAATATTTCAATGTAAAAACATTCCTCGTCGCGATTTTTTTTTTTTTATTGGGGGGGGGCTTGAAGTAAATTATTATTATATTGGTTGGGGGGGGCTTAAATACGTTTTCTACGCATGTGGTGAAAATTCGTTTTAAAGATAGGGTTATTATACCTCAGCAAGATTGGGGAATTTATACATTTGGCCCTTTTATAATAAATCACATTATCGTACTGTCTTCATTGTCTTTAAAATGTATAGTGTGGTAATTAGATCAAGTTATACGAAATACTTTGGGTGGGTCCTGGGAAGGGGGTTTCCTTGCAAGGTAAGAAAACAAATCACTTTTCACATTCAAAATCTAATATTTGGCTCAATTATGGTGACAAATTAATCCGAATATTTCAATCCACTTTCAATTCCGTTATTCTGGCTAAATTAGACAAAAGATTATAGCTTGGGGAGGATCTGTTCCGACTATTTTTAGAACTATGCCTGATGGAAAAGTAGCCAATTCTTACTGCGGGAGGGCGCGAGAGGATCACCGCTCTGTGCAGATAGTGTTTCATGAAGTGGCTGTTGGCGAAAAATTATTAACATAATATTATATACTGAATTTGCGCGCGGTTAGCGCGCCGAAAATTTGCCACTTTTTTACTTTTGCCCTCTCCAAAAAAGTTGGCAAATTGAAAAACTTCTTAAAACCTAATGACCAAGAAACAATTGTTTAAAAAAGTCCGCAAGCACACAAAACCATTAAACGTACACGCATATCCATGCGCATTGCTAACCTAAATACATTGTTATTTTGCGCGCAGGAGCGCTGACCGAAAAATGTGTTGACAGTTTACGCCATGCCAAAGAAAATATGAGGCAATCCATATTGTTTTGTCGCCCTCGTCCCCAAAAACCGTAAGTGACAATGAAAATTATGTTTAAATACAACGCAAGCCTACAAACATTAAATCTAAACAATATTCATTTTGCGGGGCACTTTGCTCGAGCCTAACATTGTAATTTGCGGGCGCAGAGCTTCGCATAAAATTATGACATTTTTTACCACGTACCAATGAAAATATTGGGGAAACAATATTGTCACCGACCACCCCCCTCCGCCCAAAAAAAAAAAGCAAGTGAGCAAATAGGAAAATATGCGAGGCGCACAAACTGACACAAATGTTCATTATTTTGATGCAACTTTGTCGAATAATTCCTAGTACATGTATTACTCGCAAATTTGCGCAAGCGGGGCGCGCGCCGAAAATTGTTGCGTTTCTTAGTTTTAGGCTGCCTCTCAAATCCCCCCCCCCCCCCCAAAAAAAAAGAGCAAATTGAAAAGTCTTAGCCACATAATGCCAAGATATATGTTAAAAACTAGCGCAAAGGCACTACAAAAACCATTACACACATTACGCATATTAAAGTTGCGGTGCTTGCAGCGAAAAATAGTTATGCTATGCAATTTGCGCGGCGAGCGCGCCAGAAATTTTGACATTTTAGTCCCAGGCCAATGAAAATATGGGAATAATGGGACTATATTGATAACGGAAAGAATGAACTGTCAAGTGTGTGAGAAAAAACAACCAACAGATTATTAAAAATGTTGATAGTTTATTGCAGCATCAATGTTGGCGCTTGCGCGAAAATAGTTTATGCTATCATGCAAGTTGACGCGCTTGAGGCGCGCACGAAAATTTTACCATTATTATTTAGCCAAGGCCAATGAAAATTTGGAACAGATATTGATAGCGGAAAAATGATTGTAAGTGTGTGAAGAGAAAACAACCAGCAGACATATAAAATTTTGAAGTTATGCACACATGTGGCCCTGCGCGAATAAAAATAGTTATCGCTATATTTGCAAAGTTTGCGCGGCGAGACGCCGAAAATTTTACAATTTATTACGCAGGCAATGAAAATATTGAGAATATTGGGAACTATGATTGATACGGGAAAAGGTTAATGAACTTGTAGTGTGTTGAAGAAAAAAAAAAAAACAAATCCACAGACTATTAAATGTTGAAAATAGTTATTATAACACATGTTGGCGCTTGCGCAGAAAAATAGTTATCCTAGCATATGCAAGTATTGCCTCTGCGAGCGCGCCGAAAATTTGACATTTTAGTACTCAGTGCCATGAAAAATATTGGATCAATTGATACGGACGCCACGGGAAAAATGAATTGTATGTGTGTGTAAGAAAAAACAACACAGACTATAAAATTTTGATAATTATGCACACATGAAATATTCGTAAATTCGTGGGGGGGGGGGACATTTGATGATTGTGTCCACCCACCTTCAAATTCGTGGGGGGGCGGGGACATGTCGCCCCTGTCCCCCCTGGATTTGCGCCGATGCTTACTAATACGTGCTTAATATCGGCTTCAATCTGCTATGTCATCTAATGTGGCACGCAAAAATTGAACAACAGAGAAGCAACATAATACAGAATTATTATTATGAGCAGTAGTAGATTGTGTAGTGTCCCGTGTAACTGGGAGTAGAAACTAAATATTGATGGTGTGGTGTGGTGGTGTGGTGGTGGAGGTGATGGTGTGCTAGTGCTGATGGTGGTGTGGTGTGGTGGTGTGGTGGTGGCGGTGGTGATTGTAGTGGGTGATGTTGGTTGTGATAGTGGTTATGTTTGCGTGATGGTATGGGGTGTGGTGGTGGTGTGGTTGGTGGCAGTGGTGATGGTAGTGGGGATGAGATGGTTGTGATGTTGGTTATCGTTCGTGATGGTGTGGTGTGGCTTGGTGGTGTGCTGTGGTGGTGTGGTGGTGGTCTGGTGCTGGTTGTGGTGTGGTGGTGTGGTGTGTGTGGTGGTGTGGCGTGGTGATGGTAGTGGGTATGTTGGTTGTGATATGGTATGTTCGTGATGGTGGTGGTGGTGGTGGTGGTGGTGGTGGATGGTGGGGTGGTGGTGGTGGTGGTGGTGGTGGTGTGTGGCGTGGTGATGGTAGTGGGGTGATGTTGGTGTGGCGGTGGTGATGGTAGTGGGGTGATGGTTGGTTTGTGATATGGGTAAATGTTCGCTGATGGTGTGGTGGTGCTGTGCTGCTGATGTGGTGTGCTGGGTGGAAGGTATGTGGTGATGTTTGGTTGAGATGTTGGTTATGTTCGTGATGGTGCTGGTGCTGGTACTGGTGCTAGCTGCTGGTGCTGCTGCTGCTGCTGTGGAGGTGATGTGGTGGTGGCGGGTGGTGGTGGTGGTGGTGTGGCGAGGTGGTGGTGGTGGATGGTGTGGGTGGCGATGGTGTGTAGTGGTGTGTGTGGTGATGTAGAAGGGCGGTGTGGTTGGGTGGGTGGTGGTGGTGGTGTGGTGGTGGTGATGGGTGGTTGTGATTGAGGATTAGGTAGTGATGTGATGGTAGGATGGGGTGGTGATGGTAAAAGCAGTACAAAATCATAATATTAATAAACACTCCGACTCGTCTAGTACTATTCTCATTTTTCCTCAATGCCAGGGGAATAATGGATGTCATCCTTTATGATATGATACCAACATCAGGGAGAAGTCAAGACCATGTAAGGTCACCAAGATAGGCGGTTCGGTACACGACGGACCCTCGATTCAGTCTTTCTTGACACACTACGTGATTTTATTGTCACCGAAATCCATAGGAATTGTTAGCATATTGGTTGTTTGCCTTGTTACAAGCCAACAAAGTTGAAAAATGGAGGTGTATGTACTTTCCCTTTAACCAATCTGAGTCTAAATTACTAAATTGTCACTACCTCACCGGCGCACTAAAGAGAGTAGTTTCCCGATTTGATACAGCTTAAAACCCCTCCCGTGTGGATGATTTGACTAAAGTTGATCAGTTCGGGATTACTAAAGAGCCCAATAAGTTTGAAGAAATGCTTGAAGCAGTACGGTATTCCGGGCCTGCGTCTTATGCCCAAGGGATATCGCCAGCATTGTGAAGAAAAACAAAACTTTTAATATTTTCTGGACGGTGCATGAGTGGACCAAGAGGCGAAGATCGACCAGATGTGCAATTTCATTTGAACGCCTCCGCTAAATAGAGGACTAAAAAAGTTGTTCTGGTTTTAGCCTGAAACCAGAAACAAAAGAACAACACACATATTGGTGATTGATTTTAAAAGGCATATAAAACTTCCAGTGTGAGTTTCATCAATATAAACCTAACAATCTATTCTATCCCTTGGTGCTTTAATCAAGTGCAGTTGTAGAATGTAAAAAAGGCCTGCGGGTCAGAACGCGAAATCAAACTTGTCAATATTAGGAGAGATTTACCTGACTACTTAATCACACATTAACGTGCGTTTCTTAAGCTGAGTTAACTTTTGTCTAATATATATTATCAGCACAAATCGTCGATAACCTGGTAGCTACCAGTTAATCGTCGATTAATACAAACAAAAAGTAAGCAGTGAGAAACCGCACGTAAAATTTCATGAGCCAGTTTCATATTACGCAATCATCGATGCTTGGTATGCTATATGATGGTGCACATGAATGATGATGAGGGTAATCGTAAAGAGGCGATCGACAGACATATTTTGATCAAACATCATATGGATATTAAATATAATCTTACTATGCAGCATGTAAATATGTATATATAGCTTGCAAGAGTCTGTATTCATCGTCGTCGTCGTGCGTCGCATCAACTACATCATCATCATCATCATCATCATTCATCAATCAGTGCATCATCATCATCATCAATCATCAATCATCACCTTTATCATTATCTTCTTATCTGGGAACATTAGTGGAGTGTCCTTTGTGCTGTCATGCATTCATTAAAAATAAAGAGTAGAAACATAGCAGTGACAGCTATGCCAGGATTTAAAACAAGGTCGTATCGCTTTCAGAGAAAACAAAACAAACTTGTAAATGAAGGTGATGAAAAATATGTGTATGGGAGAAACTATATCTGGCACAAAATCAATTTAGCGGTAGCATAAATCAAGCAGATACTATAAATATCTAATGATAAAGTGAGTGTAAATTGACATGCTGTTGTCATTTGGGTAATTCAGTGTAGTCTCAAAAATTGTGGCTAAGTGACAACGCGCCTCTTCATTGGGCAATTAGAAAATACCTTGATGACATGGTGTTAACATCAACGTCGGAAGTAGCTTAGTCTTTAGCTTTCATCAAAACGTAGTTTTGTTCAATTTGCTTGTTTTAACTTTGAGATATGTTTTATTAAATAAGAAAGGGTGAAATCACAATAAATTAAGGCCAACTTTTGCTGGCAGTCGCTTGTAAGCAGTAACACCAATATGTGATTCCAACTTTTGTGTGTACAAGATATCTCGAGACTTAAAACAAGCAATTTGGGAACCAGAAAAATGGCATTTGAAAGCTGAGACTTTGTCCTTCGATAGTTGATGTAACTTGAAGTATTTTTCCAATTGCCAAAGGCAGCGCTTTTTAACTTGGCACAACTTTTGAGACATGCTGCAGCACTTCTCAAAAGAAATTGTAGCGAGTGAAGGGTATTTTTTGAGTTAAATATATTGCATGGCACATGTGTACGTCAACATTAAGGGCGAAGTCTCAGCTTTAAAATGCTGTTTGTTCTGTTCAATTCTTGTTTGTGATCTACGAGATAATCTGTAAGCAACAAAAGGGTGGAATCACAAATTGTGTTCACTTTTAAGCCGGGAAGCAGGGCCTGATGGATTTCATTGACATGTAGTAAGTGGCACATTTGTGAATTTTACCTTTTCGTGTTTAAATGAACATATCTCAAGGATTAAAACAAGCAAACTGAATCAGAACAAACAGGCGATTGAAAGCTTAAGAACTACGTCTTGAGTGATGTAGAGCAATCAACGTCACAAAAATGTTTCATCAGTTACAAAGAGGGCGCTTGACTTGCCACAATCTATTTATTGAGACACAACTGAAATACATCGTGAGCAGATACATGAATAACGACGAGATTTGCTCCATAATCCATATGCCAGCACATTCTAAACCCCAGGCGCTGCCCGAGGTGTTCAACTACTGTGGGCACAATCATTTTCAACACCTTAGAAAAATGCCATCCAATGTTCCAACCGTGAGTTTGAGACAAAATTGAGAACTATCATAATCTAACTAGAAACGGATTAGACGCTAGACTCCAAAATATAGAGTTAAAATACAAACAAAATAATTATCTAAGTTGGCTTACAGAAGATTAATTAACGGAGAACTTTTTCCTTGTTTGCTACTCTATTTCTTTAGATCAATAATCTCTCGGATCCTATCATAACAATTATTAGGCAGATCATTCTAATACCATCTGCTTACCGTGGTAATTCAGATGTTTTGTGACGGAAAGGAGGCAGCAAAATCACAAGAAAATGGTTAAAACCATCAAAACATCCCAAGAAGGAACCGCCATGTTCTCGCTCATCTTCTTGTCCAGCCATGTCGACACAAAACCCCACTTAACGCCATATCGTAACGGTGCATATAATACAGACATTTCGCGAAAAAAACATCGTAATTTGTCGTATATCCCAAACAATAACACTGTAACCCAGCATGAAAGTATATGTAGGTCAGTTGGAGGTGACGGGGTAATTTATGGTATCGCCCCCTCCAATGTTGAGCCCAGAAACTCCAGTATTAATTTCCGCACGAGTAACAGTAGTGTCTGCGGAATAACACATACCCAGAGAAGGGTGGATCGCGCAAGTGATGTTTGTTTTACTATTTGTGCACATTTCAGGAAGAAGCTACTTATTGCACGGTTTTTTTAAGCCGAGAAATGATGAATTAATTAGCAGCAGACGTCAATGGTTAGTGTGTACTCTCGTGGTAACTTGCGTTTCATTTTTATGGAGTCCTATACGCCATCGGTAATTATCCCACTGGCTATGCCTCGTGCCCGCTGCAGCCCATTATGAATGGCGGAGTAGCGCGAAAACTACACAACAGATTCTTAGCCGTGAAACTATTGATACCTCACCCACCTTGCACGGGGAGTAGAGCCAACTATGGAAGTTGGTGGCAGGAAGGGGGCGACCCTGACACCTATGGTTTTCAAATTTCCGAAAAATGACAAATCTCAAGTGCTTGACTATTTTTGCCTCATAAGATTTTTCCGCGCCCGTAAAGACGTTCACAAGCACACAATTAGCATAGTAACATCAACTGACTCTTTTATTGTCTCAAAATCCTGGTTACGACCAGATCCCAACCATAAAATATTCAGCTCTATGCGCCGCCCTGTCCACTGTTACTCAAGCCAAAGGATGCCAAAAAGTGCATAGCCTTCCGCTTCCAAACATTCACAGTTAGAAAATCTAATCACAAACTTCACATTCCCAGAAGTTCCACAGGGAAAGAAGACAAACAAGGAGTTTCCGAAATTAAATTAAGAATAAACTTAAAAATAAATCCTTTGCATATAAGGCTAAAGCATATATCCAGATTATGGAATACACTCGAATGTTTTCTCTTGCTATGAAATTGATGTTTTAAGATTTTTAGGTTCTTATTTCAGCTGGCAATGGTCTGTAGTGTTTTTATTTTGGCCAAATCCCTAATTTCGTTACCTACATATAACTTCTAATAATTTTGATACCAACCGCCCTTATTTTTTGGAAATTTTGCGCAACATTTATAAAGTAGTGAATACGGCACAGCTACTACTCAGCCACTAACTATGTATACTCTCTGTTGCGGACACTAGTTGCGGTTAATTCTATTTATTTTTCTGGCCTATCAAATAACTGAGTTAAAACACACACCAAAGACATCTTGAACAGAATAATCATATTGGATTTGAAACAGTGCAACTAAACCGGATGATATTGAGTCTTGAACCCAACAGTACTAGACCAACTCAAATGCACAACACTAACACAACACACACAACACACAACACACACACGACCACAACACACACACAACACACACACACACACACACACACACACAGCACACCACAAGCACACACACACACCACATGCCAACAAACAACACACCCACACACACACACACACACACACACACCACACACACATACACCATAGCACACATAGGGGCCTACACACAAACACCACACACATGTACACTTGGACACGGACACTAAACACGACACATACACACAGCTGACACACATCAACACACAAGACACACACAACACACAAACACAAATCACCCATACACACTGAACAAACAAAAAATCACATAAAACATGGCAAACACAAACACACATACACACAGAGTCATAAAATCACATAAAACACATACAAGTTGACAGAAAACACACTGGAATATGAAAACTTCATAAAGTTTCAAAATTAACTGTTAAATCATTAATATTTACTTATAATGCACATTGATTTAATAAATCAATGCTTGTAATAATAACCAATATATCATTTCCACATACTCCATTGCATGTGGCCAATAAGTTTTCTGTAACATGAGAAATGATAATTCACTGTTATACAAAAGATTATAACGGGTTCGCGGATAGGCAGAGTGAAAGTCACGACCCTCTTTGATTCAAAAGACAAACTGGGAAGCCAACATTTTCCATATTTTGCAACGCAAACAGCTTTGGGAGTTTGACAAACTATAGAGTATCAATGGCGGATGCCTAGGGGAGGCGGAGGGGGTTAGGGATTTAATAACCCCCCCCCCTTGGACTGCCTAGGAAAATGTGTGTGTTAAGCATGAGAAAAAAACTCATCCAGTGTAAATCGGTGGAAAAGCACTACAAACAAATACTAATACAAGCATACAATTTTGCATGTTTTTAATCGGCGCGCTTAGCGCACCGAATATCTTGACATTATTTTTTCACTTTTGGCCCCCAATCCGAAAAAGTGGATCGATGTCGCCTCTGGTGCAACCCGCCCCCCGGCCCACTTTTCAAAAACTGTAAGATCCGCCATGGAATATTCGTTCTAACTCTGCGAATTCATAGAACCATGCATGGGGCCACCCGATAACAATATTTTATTAGTCAACTATAGTTTATCCTTACACATTAATACAGCAAGTGGTTGTAACTATTTTTTGGATATGAACAAAAATGTAATATTTAAATTTACGTTAAAGTGAATAGGCTAACATATTGTGGAGCTTAATTTAAGAAAGTGTCAATTTGAATCTGAACTAGCAATAAGTCGTGATTCATATGGAAATAAAACACCCTAAATAAAAAAGTTTGAACAGGCAATGGCAAGTTATGCATGAATAAACAATTAAACTCGGGGGCGAGTTTAAATAGCGTAGGTGTAACACAGTAAATATCTAGGGACGAAAAATGGGGGCAGGTGGAATCCGATCAACTTCGATTTTCACATTTTAAGAGCACTAAATAATTCATTTATGAAATACAATTTTTTCAGGGCGTCCATTTTAGACCTTATCAAAGACAATGGTAAGCATGGGAATCATGTAGCTCCAATTTTTTTAAGTGTGGTTAATGTTAGCCAATACGCTTTAATTTGACTTATGGGTCCTTGCTCCTGAGCACCGAATGGGCCAGTGTAGAACTTTAGGAACAATGGAATT
>JZLH01S0613245.1:0-13372 GCA_001188425.1 Eucidaris tribuloides
CACACACATACACAAACACACACATAAAGTCCTGAACATACCACATAAATGAATATTAGTATACAAATCATTGTATTAAATCTCATGAGATTTTAATTCTCATATTATTTGTCATACACAGCTGTTGACACAGAATTAAGATCCATAAGTTATTAAATGTGATACAATCATACAGACACATTTTTCAAAACACCAATACACATATGTATACATGTACAAGGGAACTGATTTTTAACTAGAGATCTCCAATTCATGACTGCTTCTGTTCTGATAATGGTTTTTGATCAAATGGCAGAACCTTAATTAATTTGTTTGATGACAATGGTTTTACCCTCTTGGATTGAGCATAAATTCTGGTGGCAAGGTGCTAAATAATGAAGAAAAATGGGTCCTAGTACATGTATGATAACAGTCTTATCATGGATGTTCTCAATTTGACATCTTTTGTATTAAAACTTTAGTACAGTACAATCAAAATACTAGTACTGTCACTGTTTTCACTGTCTTGAAATTCACATGCCAGTGGGTCAATATCATAGTTTTTATGAAGTTTCTAGATCATATCCACAAACAAGCAGGATGGTAAACCTGGGGGGGAAGGGGGTTGTCTCCCCCTATTTTTCAAAGTAGAAATAAAAATAATGGGGATTTGTGTTTTACGAAAAAAAATTCCCAGCGACCCCCGCCGCCCATTTAAATTTTCACTTATTGGCGCTTTTCGGCTGATTAATTGGCCGCAAAAAAACTTTTCCAAACTAGATTCGCCCGCCCATCCCTAAGATTTTACGCCCTGAACACCCGCCCCTGCAAATAAGCATGCATTATTTTCTAAAAAAAAATAACACCATTAGACAAGCAAAGCAATAACTTTTGCAAAAAACAATGCATATCTACCTGAAGTCCCTTAAATAAAAAGAAAAGTTCAATATGTGCTGATTGACAAAATGAAGCTGGCTCTAAACTTCCTGATCATTGTTCCAATTGTCGTGATTAAAAATACTATTTATACTTGAAATTGTATAACTGTGTTATCAGAGAAGTTAAAGGACAGAATATTGCTCAATCCTTCATTTATGATTTGCTTCATTTATTACTTAAAGGTCCAATTGCATCACTATTTTTACATCTGCATGTTAAAAAACACAGCCAAATGAAAGCTCACAACAATGATTTTTCTCTTCTGCCACTTATGTCTCTTTATCATATAGATGTTTGGTCAGAATAATTTGGTAGATATTTGCCATACAAATTTTCTAACTTTTCTATAGATTTTTGAATAAATATTATGATTTGTTTAAGGATCTATGCTGGACAGTATTTGCTTCTGTACGAAAAGATGATATGATGTCTTCGTTCCATGAGCCAGATCGAGAAATATATCAGCAATGACGGATGACCACATCTGTTACAAAATCATGTAATGCCATTGCTAACAGAGTCCACCCTCTAATCAATTGCAATATGGGCTTGGTCCATCTCCATCTATTATCCTGAATCCTGATCCTGCAATGAAGAAAAGGAAAATAGATCATAAAAACAGTTGGATCTGATCATAAACATGACAAAAGAAGCATTGAATCAATCACCTCAGATCTAGTTACGTTAGGCAGTTAGGTATTTAGAATTAGAGCTCTAAGTTACATCATGTAGAACTATATTTGACATTCATAAATGTCATATACTTGGACATATTACTGTATCATGATCATGATATATTCTCTTAACTGTTGCGATGGTCATGAATAATCTAATCACCGACTCTTTCATTGACACTGCTCGGCTCTCGCAGCTGGCGATATTCTGGCTGGACCCGGGCCAACCACACCAGTAAGGGGTGTATAGTACAATAGATGCTATATTACCCTTACACCTGTCTGTATTCTCCACTCGGTAAATGTTCATTCATGTGTGAAGGCATGGGAAAGGGTTCCAAAAATCTGGCTCCTAAAAGTTTAAGAATTTGTTTTATTAAAGAAACTAATGTTTAAAGCCCAAGATTAGTTTTGGGGATTTTTGTTTTATTTGAGCAAAGGTCATTTCACACCAATAACAAATTCTGAATTTCTGTTTTTTAATTAATTATTAAATTTATGAAAAATCTCGGGGGGGGGGGTACCCCAAGATTTTCAAATTTTGACTATATTTTACGTTATGTCATCGGTTATCCGAGTTATTAACCTTATTAACCCTTTGGATGCTGTAAAATATAGCCGAAAGTCAGGGGTACCCCAAAATCTCGGGGTACGCCCCCCCCCCAATCCCCCGAGATTTTTCATTAATTTACAAAAAAAAAAATGAAAGAAATTCAGAATCGGTTATTGGTATAACCTTTGGGCATAAAGCTTTCAAATAAAACAAAAATCCCCAAAACTAAACTAACGACAAACGTTAGAATACTGTTTTGACTGTTTGTACCAAACTTTCACTCCCGAACTGACAAAGTAAAATGGAAGAAGCAACACGGGAACTCAGCCCGAGAGCGCAGCGCGTACAGCCGCTAACTAGCCGCTGAGCTAGCGAGACGCCCAGTGCTAGAAAGCGGGTTCATAATATGCCTCTAAAACAACTTTCATGATCTTTAAATTCACTGAAATTGATATGGGAACTTACCTATGAAAGATGGTGCAACGTTCCGTGAGTCAATGGTTATAGCAACCAGTTGCAACGCACAAATTTTGCATTTTTGCTCAATCAATTCACAAGACTCCATCGGTTACTGTGCAATCATAAAGCAAAGCTGCCATCCACGGTAGTGGCGGCGATCTCTCCTTGCCTGCCGTCACACCGCCCTGTAGTCTAGGCACATGTAAAACTCTTTCTGATTGGCTACTGGCATAGGGGTCCCGAATAAAAAAAAAGTTGCTTGTTACCCGCTGCGGGGTATATATACACTTCCAAAAAAAATATGTTTGCCATGAAATCCAGTTTCCTTTTCTCTGGGTCACACTGTTTAAGAGCAGTTTTCCGAAAAGTTTTGATTTCTTCCCAGGCAATTTTTTTAAAAGAGTAAAATGTGCATTCACTATAAATTCAAATTCGGAAAAAAATGGTTAAAAAAATTACGTGTTTGACCCCAGAGTGCTGTCAAAATCACTACTAATCCAATAAAGTGTGCTATCATCTTGTAGAAAATTTAAATGTAGTTAAAATGATACCAAATTCAAGGTTATAAAAGGTTCCATTCAAGATTATTTTCAAAACTAGTTTGCACAAGGCGGCCATTTTGAAAACTGGCCGACATGTCATTTTGGAAATGTCACGTGGCCCGCGTTACTTTCTGACATGACACCCCTGGAGGAATATCCGTGCAAAATGTGGCGCTTGTATCGCGATTTGAACTATTCGACCCAAAATATGTAATTATCTGCTCCACAAATCTAATTGTGTCGAAAACTTTGCTGAGGTCCATGAAGACCCCAGTTACTTGTTCTTTTTGAAGAGTGATGAAGTAATAAATTTTATAACATAATTCAATGAGTGCATGGTCAGTGGAATAATTTTCCTAAGGCCGTATTGATCATGTTGATTATCGTACGTATTGTTTTCAGTAAGACTGTATAGTAAAATGTAAGTAAAAAAGCCTGTAAAGTGTTCTGAAATACCAATTCTCGCTGTTCAAATTTAAAAATGTTCTCACTCGGTCGCTGTTAGCTCCATCGCAAGGCCTATATTGCTTGATGTAATTATAATCTAAAACGTGTACTGTAAGCCACTTTAATATGCATGTATTCAAAGGCGTATAAGACGGGGAGCAGGGGGTGGCACTGTGCACCCCCCCCCCAAAAAAAAATAAAAATAAAACCTCCAAAATTCGGGCATAAGCGATAGAAAAATTCGGGTAAAAACGGCGCAATGTTTAAGCAATATCAATAAAAAAAAAATGGTAAGTTTGTGAAAAAAAAGAAAAAAAATTCTCAAATCGAAATATGACTGAATACAAAACCTTGTTCCCTTTCAAAATAGCTGACTGCTATCTTATTTTTATTGTTCGGGAGAAGCTGCCCGAATCTTTCTCAAACTCCTGCTCTAAGCAGTTTCTGCATAAATTTTCTTTAAGCTCGAGCCCGATCAAAACTTCTACCCGAACTTTTCCCAATCTCCTGACCCATTATTAGCTGTTGTCCACATTTTTTCTCGAGTTCCTGTCCCTTTAAGCTGCTCTTTCTGTCAGAAATTTTCTTCAGCTCCCACTCGATGAAAATTTCCGAAACTAAAGGGCAAAACAAATACTTTACACAAAGCTACCCCAAATAAAAATCGCCTAATTAGCGAAAAATATACGAATCGGAAGTCAAATAAATACAGATTCATTTGTCACTATATTGGGGCAGAAACTGCAAGTTTTTGAAGGTGAAAATACAATTTTTGTCACACTGGGAGGGTAACCCCTCCCAGACCCTCCCCATGTTTATTTTGGTCATTTCGCAATTTAGTCTTTTGTACTTATATTTCACGCACATTTTTGAAGGGTAAATAGCATTTTCTCACAAGGAAAGGAACCCCTCTCGGCCTATTTATACACATGTTTTGAATGCAGGGAGACCCCTTTCACGCCCTTCTCACATTATCTGTTAGATCACCTAAGCGTTAAGAGTCGTCTTATCAGCAAAAATTACAAATTAAAAGTCAATGAAATACAGATTTATTTATCACTACAGGGGAAAAATTGTACAACATTCCTTACCCAGACCCTGCCCTATGATGTTTATGCTTAGGTCAGTTCGGTCATTTCAACTCCTTTGCACAATAGTCATCAATATCACCTGTTCTATTTTTTCTGCAACATAATATAATCTTTAACGCACATTTTTTACATGCAAAAAATAATACATTTTCTTATGAGACGTCTCTCCACGCAGCCACTTTTTATCACCACGTTCTGCATGCAAGAGTACCCCATTTCACGCCCTTTCAACGTTTTCCTCTAGAACATTTAACATGCTTTAGAGTCGTCTAATTACCGAAAATTACGAATTAAACTCAATGAAATACAAATTCAACTGTCAATATAAGGGGCAAGAACTGTACTTTTTGAGGGTGAAGATGCAAAATTTTCCCACCCTGGGAGAGGAAAACCCCTTCTCACACCCTTCCCCATGATGTTTAGGCCTATTCAGTCATTTTACAATTTAGTATATCATCCTCTTATTTTGCTGCAACATGATATGATCTTTTTATGCCCTTTTCTAAAGGCAAAACGGCATTTTCTTATTATGAGAGGGGTCCACTCGCATATATATCAACACGTTCTACATGCAACCTGCTGGGGGTTCCCTTTCACCCCCTCCCCACAGTTGTTTTAACAATTTAGAGATGGCTACATGTACCTCCACCCCTTTCCCCGCAGAACTAAAAAACAAGCTGAAAAGAACCCCTGAATATTCAGGCATTTATCAGATATTCGTGCAAAAAAAGTTCTCAGTCCCATTCGTAGAAGAAGGAATCACCGTCAATATAACAATGTAGCGATTTCACAGACATGAACGTTAATCACTAGATCAGTCTTTACAGCTATGTTATTGCTATTCATGAAGGCCTCTGGCTCTGCCTCTACATTAATGTGTATCGGAATGTGCTCGTGGTACTGGCGAAGGTATTCTTTTGAAGGAATTTAACAAAAGCCATTCGCGCAGTCCTCCATTAGGCCTATGCATAGATACTATAAAAATGGTTGCGCCTCACCAAAGTTCCTATTCAGTTTTCAAACATCGACGGATTCACAGAAGCATTGAGACGGTTGTTAAGCACGTACTAGCTTGTAAACGAGTATGTGACAGCGTGATATTCCAGCCACGTAATTTATTTCTGCACACGGTGAAATTCTACGGTAGTGTGTGCAATGATAGAATGTACTTGGTCACGGCATTAAGCAACCGTCATAATTCATTAATTTTCTCCCAAACGCGCAAATGGATTTAGGAAAACAAACCCTATTTACGGGTTTAGTAATATTCAAATAATCATCACCAAGGATTAGTAAAATACCACTGATGGGACTACCAAAAAATCACGATAAATGACCTTGACCTAAAGACTATAATAACATAATACATATTAGAATTAATCAGGTTTAATGGAGGTGAATTGGGATGTAGCCAGTTGCAGAGAATTGATGGTCTAAAATAGCAAGCAATGTTTGCAAATTAACATTTTTTTTTAAACAAACTTCCGGAATCAATATGAAGTAGACTGAAACATCTACAACGACTGTTGGATAAGGAATCAATCGTGTTTACATCGTTTTGAAATGAAGGGTTAAATTCGGCCTTAAACTCAATTGTGAAATATTTGCTATTGGGAGCATTCAAGTTAAGGTCATTTTCATTCGGGTAGGGCCAATTTGGAGACAGTTTGGAGAGCCAGTTTGTGATATGCGACTGCAAGTAACCGGGAATTGAATGTATAGGCCTACAGGTCTTTGTGATAAGTGTGTGTGTGTGTGTGTGTGTGTGTGTGTGTGTGTGTGTGTGTGTGTGTGTGTGTGTGTGTGTGTGTGTGTGTGCGTGTGTACATAGGCGTACGCAGGGGGTATTTGGGAGTTCAAACACCCCCTTTGGCAAAAGGAGGTTGTTTTATGTGTCGACCACCCCGCTTTTGCAAAAGAGGGTGTTGGAATTTTTGTGTGGAATACCACATGTACATTTTTTCTTCACTACAGCCAACCACCACCCCCACCCCACCCCCACCCCGCTGAGCGACTTTTCGGCGACTGGGCAGACCGGGAAAAATTTTGGATGCAGGATTTGGCCTTGACTGAACACCCTCCACCCCCCCCCCCACCACACACACATACACCTTTGCAAAATCCTGCGTACGCCTATATGCGTTTGTCAGTGTATGTGATGTGATGTGTTTGGTATGTTTGTATGTTGCATGTGTGTGAGGAAACTCCGCGGGGAAAGTGTGGACTGACTGTATGTGTGTGTGAGTGTGATTGATTATGCGTCTTGTCTTCTTAGATAGGGTGTATTTGCAACTCTTTTGTCATCCATCGTACTGAGTGTTTAGAAATCTGCTAATAAGTTGGCGCCCTTAAAGTGAAGGCGCTTCTTATTGCAAGTATATCTTTATAGCACACAATGTCCAAAGTCCATGAAATGCTTATTGCTTTTGTATCTTACAATGATCATCAGTTGACTGTATCTTGTGACCTTTGGTGTATTCAGTATCTTACTGCCATAACCCCGTCAAATATTTTATGGCCTAGTTACTATGCAAATGTTCGTGACAATCAGAAGGAAATGGACTTTATCATATTTGTCAAACATTTACAAATATTATACTACAATGTTTGGTAATAATTAACTGAGTATGACCGGGAGATAAAGTTCAAGTGGCTGTATTTATGAGTTTATTATTATTATGTTTATTTATTTTTCATTTTTTTTGCTGTAGCTGCATATTGTTATGTGATCAACGCATTTTAGTAAGAAAATACTAGTAGTCGGTGTACTGGCAGTTTGCAATCTCACTTGTGCCAGTAATAAACCAATTTTTACCAAAACAACAAAACAGTAATAAAATAGGAGGCAGAGATGAATGAGTTGTGTGTATGTTTAACCAGAAATATATCTTTTGAAACATAGAGTGACTGACTTTTTTTTGCATATGTATAAGAAAATTCACCAAAATGTGCAAACTCCATGTGCAAAATATTATTTTTGGTAAATTGATACATGTACGCATACGGACACAGACGCATAAACACGCACGCAAAAACACATACAGAGAGAGAGAGAGAGAGGTAAAGGAATTATGGAAACATTACTTTGTACACGTACCCACGTGGTATGAAGGTGTGTATTGCATTGACGATGTTGCTAACATACATCAATATATTTTAGATTAAATTTCTTTGAGACAATAAAAATGTTTACAAACTTTATTACAACATTTTACGAACCCTGACGAAACGCGCAAATTCGCTATGTTCGCAATAGCATTCGCCGCTCAGTGAGCTTTACGCACCTATAGGCCCTACTTGACAAAACGGTCCTTTATAATGGATTCATCGTTTGTAAATACCAACAACTAGAGAAATATGAATCCCACATTTTAAACGTATATATCCCTCGCCGACGAAGTCGGAGAGGGATATCCCTCTGCGACTTCGTCGGCCGAGGGATATATACGTTTAAAATGTGGGATTCATATTTAGTTGTTGGAATTTACAACGATGAATCCATTATAAAGGACCGTTTTGTCAAGTACATGTATAGTGATATAAAAATACCGCCGTCCGTCCGTAATACTCGCACTCGTTTCCGCTCGATAACTGTAGTAATGTTTAATAGATCGTCATGAGATTTGGTATAAAGGTACATAATATCAAACTGCAGCCCAAGTTCGATTTTGGAGGGTGTAGCTGAAAGGTCAAAGGTCGTAGCTCATTAACTGCAGAAAAAGCTTTTTAACTGGTTTCCAATCGATAACTTAAGTAATGTTCGAGTGGGATCTGATTATGTGATATCAAAATACTGCCCAAATTCAATTAAAGAGGGTGTAGCTCAAAGGTCAAAGGTCATAGCTCAGTAAATGCCAAAAATAGGTATTTAACTAGTATCTGTTAAATAACTTTAGTAATATTCGACGGATTTTCATGAGATATGAAGGTACATGATATCAAAATATAGCCCAAGCTTGATTTTGTAGTATAAAGCTCAATTAAGGTCAAATGTCATAGTTCACTGAATGTGAAAATACCTATATTATTGGTTTCCGCTCAATAACTTAAATAGTGTTCGACGAATTTTCACGAGATTTGGCCTGGAGGATCGAAGGTACATGATGTCAATACATTTATGGCCTAACAAAGTTTGATATCGGAGTATTATGTAGATTACAGGTATAGGTCATATCTCATTAAACGCGAAAATAGCTTTTGAACTGGTTCCTGTTCAATAATTTCAGTAATGTGTGAAGGATTTTAATGAAATTTGATAGAAAGCCAAAGAATGAAATTTGGTATGGAAGTACATGTACATACAGTAGTATTAAAATACAACCCAAGTAGGATTTCAGATTATGAAGGCCAAGAGGCAAAGTTCACAGTTCATGAAATATACGTATATAGGCTATTTGTACCGGGCGAGGGGATGCTATGCTTTGCGTTGCGTTGTCATTGTTTTCAATGTATCTTACTTTAGCTTTAGCCACAACAGTTGTGATGTGCATGGGTGGCGATCTAGGAGGGACCGGGGGGGGGGGGGGTCTTCCCTTCGACTTTCACGGGGGGAAGGGGGTCGTCCCTTTCGATTTCTCTTCTGTTAGCATTTTTGATAGATTTTATTATCTGTGAATCTATTCAAAAGATAAATGTGATTAAAAGTAGGTCATTAAACTTTATTAATGCTTGGGGTTGGGGGTTGGGAGGGATTTCAAAGTCACACTTTCCATGTTTTAATAATATGATTATTATCTGAGTGTTTTCCCCGTGCGAGGGTATTATTAATTCGTATTCGGTGTTTTCGCCTCCCCACGCACCCCCACTCGTTACATGACATTTCCACCACTGGTGTTCAAATCAAGAACGCATTTTCCAAGTTTAAACAGTGCCCAAAAATGTTAATTCTAAAATTTCATTGGTCAGATAGATTACCGAGAGTGTTTGTGGTGGTGGTGGTTGGGGGGGGGGGTGCATAGTTGGATGGTTCATTCATTTCATGTGAATATTTCTAAAGTGTATCAGAACTTATAGCTGGATCACAATTTTGTTTACATATTCATCTTTCTTTACAGTGATATAAATTTTGATAAAATTGAAGAATATGCGGACAAGCTGGTTTCAAACAATGTTTCAGGTGTATTTGGTAAGTTCATTAAATTGTACTGTACACTGATCTATTCTGATCATCTAACATATCTGCAAGATGTATGCTTTATAGAATTATACTCCTTGTATATCCTTTTCATTTTGTCAAAGAAATTTCAAATGATACAGTGCTTTTATGTTTATTTAATCTTTGCTATCACTTTCTGAGAACACTTTTTGGTTCGGGATGGGTTTGGGATGATGTTTTATTTTCTTTATTATTGTTTCAAAATTGAAACTGATGATCTTAAAGGTAAGTGACATGATTGGGAACACTTAAAAATGCCTCAAGAACGAAATGAGTTGAAATATATACCAACTATACACTAGCAGGAGTGGATCTCCCACCTGGGAGGATTTGTCTGTAATTTGTTTACTAAAGGAGAATCAAGAAAAAACATAGCAGTATCTTAATTTTATCCGGGGACGATAAAAACAAGCCCCATAGAGAGCCACACAGCAGGTTTCCGTGCTACGAGTGATATTGACATTGTTTATTTTAGAATGAGTCAACGTTTGACTACAAGATTTTTACAGGAGAATCCTTGCGTAGTTTACTTGATTATAGAGCAGTTTCAGTCCAAGTTGAGGACTACCCCAATCATGTCATTTACCTGTAATGTTACCCCTGATTCAGGGGCGGTGCCAGGGTAAAATCTGGGGGGGGGGACGAAATCCGTCGGGAATTTGTTTGGAAAATGATCTCGGGAATTAAATCCTTTGGGATTTTTCCTGGCAAAATTTTACGTCACCAAACAAGACTTATCCGTTCAGAGCCAAACAGCAAAAATCTTGGAGGGGGGGGGGGGGCGAAATGATCGAAAAACCCAAACCCTCGTGATTTTCATTACTTTCTAAACAAAAGGGTCGGCCGCCCACTGCCCCCCTTCCCCCTCCCCCCCCCCCCCGTGGTGCCTCCCCTGCCCTGATTATCTGCTGTTGCAAACGTAAAGAGAAGTAGTCAAATAATTGGGGAAAACAAGTCTGCTTGTTTCATAGTTTTTGTCGATAAACATGCATACTACCTTAATATTGATTGTACAACAACACCTGAATTACGCCCCCCCCCCCCCTCCACCATTATTTTTCTTTTCCGTTCTGATGCATGGCACAGTTCCAGGTTTGTGGTAGAAAACGAAATTCAGAACGCCATGAGGCCAAAAACATTAATTACATTGTACCCATTCCATGTGATAAGGAAGTAAAAACAACCATACTATCCATCATATGTTTAATTTCCATTTATTTTGTTTACCATGTTGACTTTCTGGTCAGTAAATCAGAAAATTAATTTTTGATTATTTTCTGTCAGTTAATGGTACAACTGGTGAGGGCATGTCCATGACGTTAGAAGAAAGGAAGGCACTGGCTGAGAAGTGGATAGCTGTAGGAAAGACACGGTGAGTGAGAGTCATATAGTTTTCACACGGCTGCCGAATTGTGATTGCAAACATGATTGCAATTGCGGTGATTAGATTTACCAACAAAAACACTCAGGAAAAGTATCTTCGCACGATTAGAGTTCAAAATCTAGGGAAGAGGCATGGGCCGCGTTTGTGGGTACGCTGTCAATCAACGGTGCACCAGATGGATCTCGTGCGTGCGACATTCTTGTGCACTTGGCCTAGAGCCGTAGAGCGTGCAGCATTCGCCAGCCGAAGTTATAATGGAAGATCACATAAGCTCCGCCTCCAAAATCCGGTTTAGAGGTCAAGCCTTTTACACGAGGAAAAGCTGGAATGATTTGGGTCATGGAGGTATGTCTGGGTGAATCGTGTGATTACAAAACACATTTACTTTAGAGCACGATTTGAATTTTGCTATTTGATTTCCAATCATGATTCTAGTTTGCATTTACACAGATAAAAATACAATTTTGGCCCACGCAGTGTATGAATTCTGCAGCTGTCTTCAAATCAGAATACAGACAGTAGACCCTTTTTTGTGGGGGGGTGGGGGGGGGGGGTGGGTGTCATGGCTCAGAGCATGGGCGTAAATCCGGTCCGGGGAGTGGGGGATGATCGATGAAATTTCCAAATTTTGGGGACACCGCCAAATCAAGGACTATTTATTGAAAAGGGGACACCTACAGCATGCAAAATATACCGCTATCTCTAAACATTGGCATATAGGTTTTATTTTGATTACATTTTAGACCTTTCACGTAATGAGTTTATCGATCTTTTGCTTTAATATAAACGCAGTAAATTCCATAGCATTAAGTTTTACAGTTAGATTTTCATGGCCTAAATGTGCCAGCAAGCAAAGCTAGCGAGAAAAAATTTCAGACCTCTTAGACCGCATGGTGTCCAATCACATCTTATACAAGGTGAAAATATTTCTGATGTCTCGGATTCAGAGACTGAGAAATCTTCAAACATAATACGCATATCAAATATTAATGCGAGCGAGCGTAGCGAGCGAGCCTTAGAATTAAAGTAAGTTGCTCTAAGTCGTCTCAAATTCGGGACACAAATTAAAGAGATAAGGAACGGGGCATTTTAAGAACCAGTATCACTTTAAAAAACGCAGTAGTGGCATTTAAATTAGAACGAGTGCCTCTAAAATGTGAAAAAAAAAAACATTGTCACAGGTGAGGCTCATGATAGGTGGAAAAATTGACAATTGTTTTTATCTGAAAAGAAAACGATTATGGAAATAAAAGGGGCACTCATTTTAAGGGATCATTTTGATGCAAATGATTCAAAAGCGCAATTGACAAAAAGAAAAAAGATCGTAGGAAGGAAATATCTTTATGGGTTTTATGAGAAGAAAAAAGGGTAGTGGATACCCAAAGTCCTGGAATACTGGGAACACTATCCCCCCCCCCCCGAAAATTAAACACAGACACACATGATTTTGAATAATCCTTAAAATTTCTTTAAAGAGTTTTTGAAATTCGGAGCAAAACATCATGACCATTTTAAAAGATGTATTGGACTGTCATCTTTAAAAAAAAAAAATCTGTGCAGTCTCGGGTGGCCTCCTTAAGTCCTCACGTGAGAATATCTGAGTTTGTTTTCTACATTTTGTTTATGATATTGTACGATATTTCCTTAGGCCTACATTTTGCGTTATTTGTGCTCTAAATAGGGATAGGGATATGATGCCCATTTGGACGGAAGGAAAACACTTTAGTAATGAACATGAATGAGAATATTGTAATATATGTATAAAATCGGAAACATCGGGATGTTCAGATAACAATAGCCCTATCTTTAGCATTTTTATGCCTCCGCAACGAAGTTGCCGGAGGCATTATGTTTTCGGTCCGTATGTTTTCGGTCCGTGCGTCCGTCCGTCCTTCCGTCCGTCCGTCCGCCCGTTACCGGATCTCGTTACCGCGATAACTTAAGAACCGCTGATCGGATTTTCATGTAACTGGGATCAAGTATGTAGTATGGGGCAACAATGAACTGATTAGATTTTGGAGCCGAAAGGTCAAAGGTCAAAGGTCACCGGGCCTAAAATATGTCTGATTTGGGCTTGTAACCGCGATAACTTGTGAACGGCCGGTCGGATTTTGATGTAACTTGGGTGAAGTATGTATTATGAAGCAAC
>JZLH01S0613245.1:23696-37420 GCA_001188425.1 Eucidaris tribuloides
TGTGTGTGTGTGTGTGTGTGTGCGTGTGTGTGTGTGTGTGTGTGTGTGTGTGTGTGTGTGTGTGTGTGTGTGTGTGTGTGTGTGTGTGTGTGTGTGTGTGTGTGTGTGTGTGTGTGTGTGTGTGTGTGTGTGTGTTTCGAATACCTTCATAGACAATAAGAGGTTTGTAAAGGTTTTGCAAACCCCAAATGTTTCTATGTCAGTATGTGGAAAAGGTTAAGTGTGTTCATCACGTAATTAAAAAATCATGAATACCAAGCTTTTTAGCATGAACAATAACGTGGGCAACAGGTCTAATGTATTCAACTTTGTCTTTTTTTTATATATATATTACAGTTCCGCAATCAAGCACTGGTATCTGTTTTGATTAAACACGGTGAGTTTTAGTTTTTGTCACATTGAGTAATCTAAATTTGATTGATTGATTGATTGATTGATTGATTGATTGATTGACTGATTGACTGATTGACTGATTGATTGATTGATTTTATTTCCATGCAACGATAAATCATTGAAGTACAATAATATTGGAAAATTACACTAAGTTCATTGAAACATTACATGGGAGGGGTTGGTCATAAGCACATAAGGCTTGAACAAGACGCCCCTCAAGGAATAATAACACATGATAAATGCCCTGGCTGTGATACGAATTGCATGTAAGAAAAGCATATTGCTGAAAGCATAGTACTAAGCTTTATGTTGCCATATAAACATTATAAAATACTTTGGTCTTGTCACACAAGAACATAACTTAATCTTAAGGTCTGTCCACAAAAAAGGGTTTCAAAAGTTTGACATTTGTGAAACGGAAAACCTCGGTCTTTATTAGTTTATCTTGTAGACTATGTGGATTTTATTCTTGACAGTGAAAGTCAGAAATAAAGACAGTCTGTACAAAATTAAGGCATTTGGCAAGTATACAATTGACAGTCCTGGGCTCTGTCTCATAAGAATTTGCAACTGATTGCAACTCTAAAAAATCGATCGCAAGTCCATTGCAACCAACCAATCAGAATCCAGTATTTGAAAACTTGCAATATTGATTTATGGATTTGTAATTAGTTGCAAGTTTTATGAAACCGGAACTAAACATAATAATATTAACAACATTGTTTTCTTTGCTTTTATTTTTGTGTGTGAATTACATTAGGGGGCCATTTGGGCATCAACAAGGCCATAATGTCCTTAGTCGGACCAGAGATGGGCCCCACCCGGCCCCCTCTCTACAACCCCACCCAGGAGGAGAAAGCCAGCATACGAAGCGATCTGGAAGCCATCGGCTTCTTTGACTGGATCCAGTGAAAGAAGACTCATTTACTCCACAAATTAAAGCCAATAATTGCCCTATTACAATCCGATGATTGGGTTGTTTCAACCCATTGACTCCTGAAACTGCTGTACAATACCAGGATTTTATTTACTACAGGAAATGTGTTATTTGTTTTAACTACACTGAATGGAGCTACACTGTAAAAACTGTGTTAGGGAGTAAACACTTTTTATGATGCATGCTTACTATCACTTTGTGCAAATCAAACATCAGTCCAATTCTAATCGCCAATTGTCAAAAATCTATACATACATTTGTAAACACAGCTTTGCTATCACTTTTTAAACACACTTTTTACAGTGTACTTATTACAAAGGAAAATTATATTAGAGGTGTCTCATACTTTTGTTCACGGCAAAATCAACAGATCAAGTTTTTCAATTATCAAGAAGTATCCTCCTGACTCAAATTAATGTAAATGAAAAAAATATCGTGCCGTTTGACTTTGACAGGTTTGACTAATTTCGTTTTCCCCACAACAACTGTGCGACACGTGTGTATGCAACTTCAGAAATTTCAAGTACATTTTCCACAATGGTACATCAGTCATGTCCCTCATAGTCCTCAAATTCCGACGACTGAAGATTGAAGATTGTGATGTGAAAGGAGGTTTCGATTATTGATGCTCAGATAACAATTAGAGTTCAGGACAAAATCTCTTATGGGCATGCCATTTGCAGCGGACGAAAAAAAAATTAAGAATTTGGGGCAACCAGCATATTAATAAAAGCAATGTCTGGTCAATTGCTTTATATTCCACACAAAAATGAAACACATAAAAGGGCTCCCTTTCATGGGCAAGCAATGTATAAATGTAAATCGTTGATGTGAAAATGCCAAAATCATAACCCTAAAAATCACTGATCGAAATGTCAACAATCTTGGGTCAGGTGTGATGATGAATCAATTAACTTATTTGATTTTGGAGTTGAAAGGCCAAATGTCAGAAGGACTTAAAAATACCTGATTTCACCTTGTTACAAAGATTGGCTATTTCATTTGAAATTGGTGTAGCAGTGCGGAGGCATTGCATTTGTGTCAATAGAGGGCAGTATTCCATTTTGCTGTGACAGTGAAAAGATGGAGACGAACGATCAAATAATGTGAAAATGTGAAGCGTTGTTTGGTACTAAGGGTATTATTGACGTCAATCACTTTCAGTTTGACCTTGTCCCAAGAACTGTAATCAGTAGCAAATCTCATCATCATAAGTGTGGAAATCAGGGAAAAGATATATCAGTCATTCAATTCTCATGGGGGGGGGGTGGGGAGGGATCCGCCCCGGCTGTGAGATGGGTCCATAGATACTATAGGCCTAGTATCTATGATGGGTCCAAAAGACCTGGCTATTTACACAGGTTTTTTGTTTGTTTGTTTGTTTGTTTTTGGAAAATAACAATTCATGAATAGAGCGTTCATTCACCCAGTTGATACTGATAATTTTATTGGGATGCAATGAACTGTTTGATTGGCCTTCTTGATCCTTGGTGTTTTGGTTGGATTTTATTCAAATTTGCATTCTTATATATCCATTTTTTTGCCACTAGAAGCATCCTGTTTTATACATCCAGTCCATGCATGATGTGTCACAACGCCTGTCACATGTTGTATCTTAAAGCCTAAGTACCGTATAGTCGAAAATACAACTTGTTCATCAATCTTTCACAAAGTATTCTTTTGTTCCCCCAGACATCAGAAAACAACATTAACCAACTGAAAATTGTGTATAGTCACAAATATCTAAAAAAAAAAAAAAATAGAAAAACAAAAAAAATCACCATTTAACAATCCTATACGGACGCTTCAAAATGGAAAGCTGTCGAGTGGAAAACAGAACAAAATATGATACAGCACCAGTGCTTCCACTGGTAAATTGTTCCTGAGGTTCAGTTAAGGTTATTTCATCTCTTACTTCGTCAAGTAATCTGTTGACATAACACCACTGATGGTTGATATGACAACATCCCTTTGTCTCTATTACGTCAAGTGTGTAGCTTGCGAGTTGCTTCTGACAGCGGCACTGCAGTTGAGAAAGTTAATTTTAGTGCTGATGTTACAGAGCATACACGCGACATTATCTACTGCTTCTAGAAAAAGCCTAAAAAGTGCCCCTGAAAAGTTAGGGGCACTATCGTTAAATTTGAATCAAATTTAGAGTATAAACAAAGTATGAATACAAGTTTCCGTGATAAATTTTGTTCTTTGATCCCTGTAAACATAGGCGTACGCAGGATTTTGCAAACGGGGCTGTTCATCCGCGGCCAGATCCTAGGTCCCAATTTTTTTGCGGTCAGCTCAGCCACTGAAAAGTTGCTCGGGGGGGGGGGATGAAAAAATTTTCATTCCAAATCCGAGGTCAACATTTTTCCCGGTCAGCCCAGCCGCCGTCTCGTCACTCATCGGAGGGGGAAGAGGAGCGGCGCACAAAAATTGCAAAATTTTCAAAACACCTCCCCTTTTGCTGAAAGGGGGCCGTTGTTTGACACACTAAAACCAAACAACCCCCCCCCGGCGTACGCGTATGCCTGTAAGAAGGTTTTAACAACCAGAAAATTCACTTTGCTTTTGGAAGTGGAAGTTTGGGCTTCCGATAATGCACGGTAGCCTCTGAAATTAAGCATTGTAAGTGCTGTAGCAGTAATCATAATGGTAACGTTATAATTAACACATACAGTCAAATCTACATGTATAATTCCTTATCTTGCAAATATTGCAGCTCAATAAGGATGTACCCTCTTTCACTGACTCGAAGGCTCTCCGTCCATATTTCTTACAAAGGCACACTCACACAGGAAATGTCTGTGACGGAAACTTGGACTTATTGAAAAGGTTGACAGCATTTCTTGTAATTTTAGCTCTGCATCATAATGATTTGGTGCTCTCCAAACCCTATTTGTTTTGTACTCAAAGTACAAATCCATATCACTAAATTTTAATTTTCTTGAATATTTCTCCATTCCCTACTTACACATCGTGAAGTTCAATACTTCAGAGTAAAAGAACTAGAAGCATAACCTTAACGGGAAGACTAATACAAGTGCCTTTCCCCATGTAGGCATGCCAGATAGAAGTAGTCGCATGTATGATTCTGGTTACTTTATACAATGATTCAAATTTGTCAATAATTTTCTCCTTTTTTCATGTTTTTTGTTGTTGTTGTTGTTTTTTTAGATTCGGAACATTTTGGGGTTAATAGTTCTATTGAAAAAAATACTGAGGGAGAGCAGAAGGTTAGGAAAATTAATGAACAACATAAATTCATGAATTCTGCTGTCATTTTGCCCATTAGTTTTTGTTGTTGCAACTTTTTAACTCCGTGCTATCATGGCAGTCGTGTTGAGTAAATGTTGCTTTGCTATGTATAGATTGTATAATAGTGGTCAGTGTGTACTGTGTAGTAATAACTGACAGGTACGGATATAGGTTAATCCTATCTGGCGGACTTTGGAGATGTGTTATGGTTTTATGCCTTTATCGAGAAGTGCATTTATTATCAGAAGTGAAACAAACAAAGAATAGAATAAAATAGAATAGAATAGAATAGAATAGAATAGAATAGAATAGAATGAAAACGTCACAATGAATTAGTACTTGAAAAGTGCGTGAATGTGAATATGAGGTCAGCATGTGCAGGTGACGTGACCAGCTTTACGTGAAACTAAAATATATGACTTATTTAATTATACTGTCTTATTATTTTGTATTGTATCCTATTAGCAAAGAGAACACTTAATGGCTTTCAAATTACAGTACTATTCTATTAGTTTGTTTATACAATTTATCTTTTATATGTCGGTAGCTAACAATTAAAAAAAACACAGATAAGTGTTTGATTTAATGACTTTGATTCAGACTTTGATTCAAGCCTATTCACGTCTTTCATTAGAGGGAAGTGACATTATTGGGAGGAGTCAAAAATGCCCGAAGATTTAAATGTACACACAACAAAACAAGTAACTACCCCCTTTTTCAAACAACCGTAATTTTGTCGAAATGAATTTCAGCAAAATAATTTGGCAGGAGTATACACTTATTGACTAACACCTGTATGAAAATGTGAATGATCCGTCAAGCCATGCATCAGTGAGCATGCATCAAAGGCAAAAATGTCACTTTTCAAAAGTCACAGGAGTCATCTCTTATGCCAAAATATTGGTAAATAATGACATTTTTTTTTTGCTTTGTTCATAAAGTGTGCTCATTCAACCTTGACATGGTTACAACCTCTTATGTTGGTACAACATGTAGAAATACGTTTTGCTGAAAAATACTGGATTTTAATTCTTTAAATAAACTTAATGAATTTTACAATTTCAAAATTGAGAAATGTGGAAATTTTTATATTAAGCTCATTGAAGCGTAAAATATGCGAAAAGCACCAGGGGAAGTGTAAGGGGGTCAATCGATAGATGATTAACATAAATAGCGTTCAATCATTCACTAGAAACAAAATTTGTTAAAATCCTGCATCACAAATTACCCAAAATGACCCTTGTGACTTTTGAAAAGTGACATTTTTTTCTTTAATGCCTGCTCACTCATGCATGGCTTGACGGATCAAGCACATTTTCATACGTAAGTTTGTCAATGCGTGTAGAAATACTCCCTCCAAATTATTTTGCTAAAACTTATTCCGTTAAAAAGTTATGGTAGTTTGAAAAAGGGGGTAATTACTTTTTTGTTGTTTTTATATTATGGCAATAATGTACATGTACATGCATGCAATATATACACTGGCTAGGGTGTAAATCCAGGCTGGAAGGATTTGTCTGGAATTTGTTTACTTGAAGAGGACTGAATTGAGTTATGACCATGACAGAACTGATAGGAATTATACCAGTAGAGAGCAAAACAAGTTTGACTATCATAGCGATTTCCTTTAGAAATTGTAAGGCCACTATGAAATGTTTAACTGTGGAATTTTGACAGCAGTAACCGCAAAACGTGTACTTGATTCTTGTATCCTAAATTAAGGGCTGCTTACAATCCTGTCATTTCCCTCAAATGAATGTGAAATTTTGAAAATAATTCGTAAGCCATAAACACACACCAAAAGATGCAAAATAAGATTTATTCTTTCAAAAGATAGGAAAACAAACAAAAACAGGCTTGTACAAGTATCATAAAATGTTACGTGTAATTCTAAAGGAACGCATTGATATAGGCCTATGTTTTTCATGAACATATCTTTCATGTTCTCAAGAAGAATCATGCATGTTTGACCTGAAATAAAGTCTTCATGAAAATAAAACATCAATGTATTGCATGGTATTGATTCGATTGCTGTTTTATGTTATTTGTGCATTTGAAGTTGCCTGAATGTTGATTTTTTTAGTGAATAACAAGGACATGTCAGGAAATGTGTATACATGGATTGAGTGGTGTAAATGGGTCATGCAGTTTATTCTGATAAAACAAATTCATATCCAGCAGATTGTGATTACTTTGATTGATCTATTATGTATCGGGTGTCTATTACAGATAGTTTTAGTATGAGGCACATTCACATACTGAAGTAATAAATTGATCAGAATCTGAAAATAAACTTAACAGTCGTTTAAGAGAAAATTAAGTTTTCAGAATGAAGCACCATAGGTGAAATGTGGATGTGGATCCATGCAAATGATTGTGTGTGTGTGTGTGTGTGTGTGTGTGTGTGTGTGTGTGTGTGTGTGTGTGTGTGTGTGTGTGTGTGTGTGTGTGTGTGTGTGTGTGTGTGTGTGTGTGTGTGTGTGTGTGTGTGTGTGTGTGTGTGTGTGTGTGTGTGTGTGTGTAGTAGTAGTGTGTGTGTGTAGTGTGTGTGTCGTGTAGTGTGTGTGTGTGTGTGTGTGTGTAGTGTGTGTGTGTGTGTGTGTGTGTGTGTAGTTTGGTGTGTGTGTGTGTGTGTGTGTGTGTGTGTGTGTGTGTGTGTGTCGTGTGTGTGTGTGTGTTGTTGTGTGTGTGTGTGTGTGTGTGTGTGTGTGTGTGTGTGTGTGTGTGTGTGTGTGTGTGTGTGTGTGTGTGTGTGTGTGTGTGTGTGTGTGATGGTGTGCGTGTGTGTGTGCGTGTGTGTGTGTGTTAGTGTATGTGTATGTGTGTTGTGTGTGTGTGTGTGAGTGTGTGTTTGCTTGAATTTTGGGAGTGTATGGGTGTGTGCGTGTGCTTGTTTGTTTGTTTTTTGTGTGCGTGTACACCTGATCTTGCACTGCATTTGGATTTACCTGTAACATCTGTGCAGTGAACTCAATGCATATTGCCTATGTAAATGAAAAGGTTGTTAACAGCATAGGTGCCCCATTGATTATTTTTTTTTTCAGATTTGGTTTACTTTGCACACAAGACCAAAAAATTGTATAGAAATAAAGTGCAAATCATGTGCAAAACAGGCTACACCGGTGGTTTTATCTTTATGAATCCGGCCTTTGATATCATGTGTTTTGTTTTTGTTTTTCAACATAATTTAGCAGATTTAATGACCTGATAAAACCTGCGACTGCAGAGCAGGGGCGTCGATCGGGGGGAGGGGGGGGGTAGGGGTGCAGTTACCCTAGTGAAAATATTGGGGGCAAACATCATTTCCCCCTCCAACGAAAACAATATTTTGATAACTTGACAAATTCAAAAAACTAAAAATTCATTACATTGAATATAAAAATCCTGTCATATACACCATTTCCAATTTACCTTGCAATTTTGCGCGCAGAGCGCTCCGATTTTTTTTTTTATATTTTTCTTACTTTTGCCCCTCTCCTAATCCGAAACACGGATCGACGCCCCTCCTGCAGAAGATATGTTTGTTGAAATATCAAATGTAGTGTTTGATAAAGCTATTACCATGTGATGAAAAATACAACATAGCAAACCATTATTTGGTTTTCTAAAGGCAAACATAAGTTCTTATTGTAATAAAACTTGCTACATACAGAACTCAGTTGATCAGAAACGGCGCGTTACACGTTTCCTGATGGATGGTCCATATTTTTAAAATGAATTTATCATGATCTTGTGAGTGACTGAAAATAATGATTCACACTGGACACCAAAACATCAAACAATGCAACCATGACCGGATTGATTTTAGGATGATCAATTTGTCAAAGCGAAAGGTTTCAATGAAACATAGAATTGCCAATTTGCACTCCATGCATAAACATTACAATGATGCTTGTCAATCTGAAGTCTGTGTCTGCAGACTAGGGATTAACTAGGGTATAAATCAGTGATTATTTTAATGATCTGTTTTCAGAGAAGTTGCCTGGATTTTTGTTATTGATTATTAAGATTTTTTCATTTATTTCATTTTAATTGTACTTATTTTTACTTGATATATTAATTTACTCGGGGACTTAACATTATGAATTATTTCGAAAGCAGTATATCCCAGCTTTTTTTGCATTGCATCTCTTTTGCATGCCTACATGTAAAATGTAAACACTGTGTAAATACACTGGTGTATAAAAGAAATTGCAATTTAAAGGCACAAGTTAACAATGACCAGTTTTAAAAATGTCAGCTACATAATCATTCATGCTCTAAGTGTCTTTGTTGAGATCTAAAAAATATTGTATTACAAAATGATTATTTAGGCCTGGTGCTTTAAAAAAAAAGAGGAAAATCTATGAGTATCAGATTGACAGTACTCATCTTGCCCATTTTCTCCCATTTTCTCCTATACAGTGCGTATACAAAAAACGGGACAGTTTTGAAAAGTCTGTCAAAATTTTGTTTCAAATTATGATGTCTATATTTTGATGTTAATAGATGCTCTGAAGTCTTATCTTTCAAATGCCATTAAAAAAATAAGTTTCGTTCATGCTTGAGCGAACACGGAACGTTTTTCTCGGGGGTTTAAAAAAAGGCTTGCGCCAAAATGGCAGAAAATGAGAAATATGATCATCAGACTTCCTCTTAACCTTTTCATTATTTTCGATTGAGCACATTGAAAGCACAATGAAGAAAAGTTAAGAGGAATTCTGAACGGGCGTAGCCTACGGGGGGGGGGAGGGGAGCCTTGGAGGGGGGGCGGCACATGCCGGTATCAGCCTCGACTAGAGTCTTATGTTGTCCCCCCCCAGTTAAACTTTGTGTGCCCCCAACAAAAAAAAATTTGAGCGGAGAAAAATGTTGAGCTGGATTTGGAGGAAATAAAAATGTCACTGGCTGTAGTGCACTGCCCTCCCCCTCCCCCCCGCCACTGAGCGCGTTTTTGGCTACTGCCGGGCGTGGCTGGGAAATAATGTGGACCTGGGATTTGGAGAAAATAAATTTTGCATGCACTACCCGCGCACACCCCCCGCCCCCTACGAACCGACCCCCCCCCCTCCCCTCGGCGGCTGGGGTGAAGGGAAAAAAATAACCTAGGATTTGGTGCCTCCTACAAAATTTCAAGGGCCCCCAGTATCCCCCAGCTGAAAAAAATCCTAGCTACGCCACTGGAAGTCTGTTGAATAGCAAGAAGTCTGATGATCATATTTCTCATTTTCTGCAATTTATGCGCAAGCCTTTTTTTGAACCCCCGACAAAAGTGTTCCGTGTTCGCTCAAGCATGAACAAAACTTATTTTTTTAAATGGCTTTTGAAAGATAAGACTTCAGAGCATCTATTAACATCAAAATATAGACATCATAATTTGAAATAAAATTTTGATGGACTTTTTAAAACAGTCCCATTTTTTTTGATACGCACTGTATACTACTGTGTGTAGATCTAGGCAATTTTATACTCCACCACAGTAGTAATGTATGGGTAGTGTTTATTCAATCATATCTTGCCAGTTGCAGCATAACTTTCCAAACTTTTGTATTTCCAGGATGTTTAGATATCAATTTTCGAATTGAAGCTCAATAGTATTAACTTGTCTCTTTGAAAAGCTTGAGCAACGTATAGGAGCTAGAAACTCAGTTTTCTGAAATTGGAATTACAGTGACCGATAGATTTTGAATTGAAGTATTGCTGAACTCACTATTCCTAGTCTACTTTTTAACTTGCCTAGTGCAGATATTCGGGCCTGCAAACTCGCGGAGTATCGCCACCAAGCGGTGAAGCATGCACAGTCACTGTGTGCGCTTACGGGGGCGGGAAGAGAGGATAAAAAACGATAAAAATCGGTCAGACCCTTGCCCTACAAGCATTGGCGACGATCCCGGGGGGGGGGGGGTGGGCGGGGGGCGTGTCCGCATAAACATTTTTTTTTTTCTGGAGGGATCGATTTCTAAAAAAAAAATTATAGGCCCCCTATATATTTCTTTCCAATTTTGTAAGCATTTTTTGATACATTTTGCAATCGGCAAACCTATTCAAAGGATAAATGTGATGAAATTAGATTATTAAACCTTTAAAATGGGGGTGAGGGGATTACAAGGTCACAATTTCCACTTTTGAACAATAAGTATGTGTCCGTGTAGTCTGAATTTCAGACTTCCCCTGCAAAGCAGGGGCCATCCGCGAAGCGGATGGTCTGAAAGAATACACTTTGGGGGCTTTTAACTTATCTTTTGTTTTTCTGACAAGATTTCTTCAAAACGCCTGGATGGTCCATTTACTTCCACTGCATTGTATGGGCCTTTTTCTGACTCTTGTTACCATGCAAACAAATTAAGAACTAAGCCAGTGTAAATATCTCATTACAGTGATCAGATAAGGCTGGGACTACTCACATTATACAAACTGTTTTACCATCTGTTTTTGACACAAGGTGTCAATCACTTATGGTCTTGGGAGGTAAGCAGTGAGCCCATGCCCAGGCTTTTGCCTCAGGAGTCGCCTAATCACATTATATCACTGCAGACCTGACAGATAAGAACTGATAAATCTTCTCTGGAAGGGCTATTTTTGTGGATTTTTTTATGTAACTGGAAATGCGTCTATTCTGTCAGACTTTTATGCTGAAGACAGGTTTGGCTGTTGATTCCAGAATAAAGGTCTGACAGTCAGACTAGTGTCCGTGGGGCGTTTTCCCCGCGCGAGGATATTTTTATTTCGCCTTTGGGTTTTCGTCCCCCCCCCCCCCACTCGTCACATGAAATCTCCACCCCTGCCTACAGGGGTGTTCACTACGTGTGATAATGTGCAATCATTCAACAAATTACAAATGTGTACCATTATACATTCCTGAACATGGCAAATGTTACGCAACATCCCCATGCAAATACTGCTATAATGCTACCTTGACTCAGGTACGTGAGCTTGGAACATGCACTAAACGGCAATTAGTTTTTTGAGCATATATCATATTCTAGATAAATACTGATGTACGAATTTTACATACGTATATACGGATTATACGCCCTTCATAAGTAGCCTAAGGGCATGAATGTTTTGTCTTTATGGGCTTTGGTGCAGATCTGTGACTTCGGCATGTTAAGATTTAATTGTTTCTAGAGGGAAAAGGGGAGAAGCTCTGCCTTTAAACTGAACCCAATAGCACAGTCAATCAGATAGGATTTAAGAACATCTGCTAAAGATGCTACTACAAAGATAAAGTGATTAACAACAGCTTACCCTAGATAATCTTGTTTAATCGACTCTTTAAAAACGGAGATACTTGACTTCATAATAGACTAATAACTGACTTCAGGAGCATGTGTAAACTGTAGTGTTGTAATTTAATTAGATATTTTATTTTCTGCCGGGACGATTTGCATGTCTGTAAAATTACTCATTTCTTATGAGGTTTCTACAGTAAAATGCAGTGGGCATATATGGGTCAGAACATTTTGCAATCATTTATGTGGGCCTATGCATCATTTTGTTTTACCATATAATTCAAAAAGACAAATCACTTAGCTGAGCAATGTGCAGTCGCTCCTCTCTCGTGCCCACAGTACATCTCAATTTCATGTTCAGCATACTTGACATCCTCACCATGTGTCTATTTCTTAAACTAATCACGCCCACCCGCATCATTGACATCATGCAGTATTCACATGACTATTATTTTAAAGTGATAGGCTAACATTGTGGAGCTTCAATTTAAAAAAAATGTCAAATTTTGATATCTGAACTACATAGTAGTATTCATGTGGACAAATAAACACCCTAGAATAAAACAAGTTTGGAAAGTTACACTGCCAATGGCAAGTTATGCATGAATAAACAATTGAAACTCGGGGCGAGTTTAAATAGCGTAGGTGTACACACAGTACGTCTATGGGAGAAAATGGGCAGGTGAATCCGATCAACTTACGATTTTCACTTTTTTTAAAGCACTAAATAATCATTTTGAAATACAATTTTTTCAAGGCGTCATTTTAAAAGAAAATGGTAGCATGGGGAATCATGTAGCTTAGATTTTTTTAACTGTGGTAAATGTTAGCCAAAACACCCTGTTTCTGGAATTCCTGTCTTGCATACTTAAATAATGTGAAACACTTTTAAAGTTTATAGTGGTTAATTTTTTCATCATCTCATAAATCTCGCGTGAGTCATATATTCATGTAGCTTGTGATTTTTTTTTTGTTCCCGCCGAATGAAGTTCGCGAGGGAACAGTTTAATGTGTTTCGTACACGTCTGTGTGTGTGTTTTTGTGTGAGTGTTTGTTTGTGTGTAGGTGTGTGTTGTGTTGTGTGTGTGTGTGTGTGTGTGTGTGTGTGTGTGTGTGTGTGTGTGTGTGTGTGTGTGTGTGTGTGTGTGTGTGTGTGTGTGTGTGTGTGTGTGTGTGTGTGTGTGTGTGTGTGTGTGTGTGTGTGTGTGTGTGTGTGCGCGCGGGCACGCGTGTGTGCATAGGCGTACGCATGGGGGTATTTGGGTGTTCAAACACCACCTTTGGCAAAAGGGGGTTGTTTTAGGTGTCAAACACCCCGCTTTTGCAAAAGAGGGTGTTGGAATTTTTTGTGGAATACCCATCAACATGTAAATTTTGCTATTTGTTCAGCAATTTGACTCTGATTGGTCAGACTGATTAAGCTAGGTGAGGGCTTCCAAATTAGAGCCCTGCCAGAGACATACACTTGCGACAGGGACGTATAAATTACACATTGCGTAATTTACTGATTCATTTGTGTGAATTATTTATAACCTTAACCCCTTATCAATTTTCCAAATGCACATGGCAAGTTTTCCGTGCATTCCATCTCCCTGAATACTGTACATTACTACTATACACAGCGATAATGAAATAAAATGTAAATGTGCTCTCGCGCCCTGCAGAGAACAGAATTACAAGTATACTTGGACGTGAGAAGAATTTGATTTCGAGGAAATTGCGTGCTGTGGAATTCATATGTTAATAACTATGACAATGAATTCTTGGAATAGTCTTTGTGTATATTTATTGCTTTAGGAGGCATGTTTGTGTACTGGCATGGCTTGTTCTCATGTGAACTTTCCCTTTTACTGGAAATGTGTCTAAAAGTGAAAGTTCTAATTTGACTGCATAGCCACATGTGCACATACTGTATGTCTGGATGAGTT
>JZLH01S0613250.1:0-10370 GCA_001188425.1 Eucidaris tribuloides
TGGCTACGCTACTGACAAACAGTAGTGTATACCTCTCGAGGCAAGGTAAAGGCATGGTAGCCGACTAACTAGACAGTTTATGACCCTCGACTATCAGCATATCCTGCGTCTTTATTAAGGTTGTCATCGGGGAAACCAGCTAGACGTTCCTATCCAACCTTTTACTCGGAAATGAATGAAATCTGCGCCGATCATCTCTAGTAGAAGCTACATCAAGGGAGGTAAAATACCCACACAAGCTGCGCATAGGAATACATGTAATTTGATCTGCGCAATGTAGCAGCAGTTTTTCTGATTCTCAACCCGCCAAATTTGGTCAAAAACCGCCAAATTTTTCATTTGATGCATTTTATGAGTAGCATACCCTAGATATGGTTGGAAATGACGTTCAATTTATGGCACCTTTGTAACCTCGACCGCGGCCGAAAATTTGGGTGCCGCGGTTTACGCGCAGCCAGAGTTTGTACTTTTAAACCCGCCCTGCACATGCAATTTCAAGATATGAGACACTTGTCGCCCGGACTTGGCCTAACCCCCCCCCGTTTTTTTTCACTGAAATAAGTTTTTTTTTTCAGGTATACCACTGTAAAACACTGTTGCGGCACAAATTGTCGCCGGCGACAATTTGTGAAGATATTTGAAAAACCTGACGGCACAAATTGTCGCCAGCGACAATTTGTGCCCGGAGTTAACGGCACAAATTGTCGCCAGCCATGATCAAAGCACATTAAATTGTTTGTGGGTATGTGTGTATGTGTTTAGGTGTGTTTGTGTGTGTAAGTAGTGTATGTGTCTGTCTCTTTGTTTGTGTGTTTGATTGTGTGTCTGTTTGTGTTTGTGTGTCTGTGTGTCTGTGTCTATGTGTGTTTGTATGTGTGTGTGTCTGTGTCTATTTGTTTGTTTGTGCGTCTGTATGTGTCTGTGTGTTTGTCTGTGTGAGTCTGTGTGTCTCTGCGTATGTCTGTTTGTGTGTCTATATGTGTCTGTGTGTCTGTATGTCAGTGTGTGTCTGTCTGTTTGTGTGTCTGTATGTTTCTACATGTTTATCTATGTGTGTATCTGTATGTGTCTGTTCGTGCGTCTGTATGTGTCTGTTTGTGCGTCTCTATGTGTCTGTGTCTAGTCTGTATGTGTCTGTTTGTATGTCTGTGCATTTGTCTGTGTGTGTCTGTGTCTTTGTGTGTCTGTATGTGTTTGTTTGTGCGTCTGTGTGTGTCTGTGTGTCTATCTGTCTGTGTCTAGTCTGCATGTGTCTGTATGTCTGTGCGTTTGTGTGTGTCTGTGTCTGTATTTGTCTGTGTGTCTGTGTGTGTCTGTGTCTGTGTCAGTATGTGTCTGTGTGTTTGTCCATGCATGTGTCTGTGTGTCTATCTGTGTGCCTGTATGTGTCTCTGTGTTTGTCTGTGTGAGTCTGTGTGTCTCTGTGTGTGTCTATTTGTGTGGCTGAATGTGTCTGTGTGCTGTGCTGTCTGTCCGTGTCTGTGTCTGTATGTGTCTGTGTTTGTTTGTTTGTGTGTGTCTGTGTGTCTGCCTGACACTCACAACCACATACAGACTTACACAGACACTTACAGACATACATACACACCATACACATGTGCATCCTCTTTCCCACACCACACTGACTACCAACTCATACACAAACACAAAAACAGACACACACATGTAAACAAACACACGCGGACATACCATCACGCAGAGCCGCACACATACACACACAGACAGGTACAAAAAACAAACACACAGACACATACAGACACACAAACAGACACCTACATACACACAGAGAAACAGACAATCAGACAAACACATAGATACACACAGAGATGCACAAACCCCGTATACACGTAAACCCATATTCCCACACCCACTACCAACACAGAGACCCATAGAGACACACACAGACACACACACACACAGAAACACACAGACGAAGACAAACACACATACAGACACACAGGCAAACACAAAGACACATATAGACACACAAATAGATGCATAAAGACACAGACAAATACAGATACATTAACAGACACATACACACAGACACATGAAGACACACAGAGACAAACACACACAGACAAAGACACAGACACACAGACACAGTATAGAGACAGACACATACATACACACAAACACACACAGACCCACAGAGACACACAGACCCACAGAGACACACAGACAGAGGCAAACACAAAGACACATACAGACACAAATAGATGCATACAGACAAGCACACAGACACATACCGATACACAAACAGACACATACAAACACACAAACAGACACACACAAACACACAGAAAAACAGACACACATAGACACACAGAGACACACAAACAGACACACAGGCAAACACAAACACACAGACACATACAGATACATAAACACAGACAGACACACACAAAATCACAATCAAACACAAGCACATACACACACAAGCAGTCACAGACACGCACAGACACACAGGGAAACCCACAGACAAATACAGACAAACAAATGAACACATACAGACACACAGGGAAACACACAGACACACACAGACAAACAAATTACAGCCACACAGGAAAACACACATACACATACAGAGACACAAACAGACACATTCAGACACACAAACATACACAAAGACACAAACATACACACAAACAGATACACACAGACATACAAACACAAATATACACATACAAGCACACATACATAATGACCACAGACAGACACACACAGACACCTGACACACATGCACACACAAACAGACACACACACAGATACACACACAGAAAGACACCAACGGACACATGACACACACTGACACACAGTTACACACACGAACAGACATACATGCAGACACACACATATTTATTCAGTGGCGACAATTTATGACGGTGGCGACAATTTGTGCCGCTAGTTTCTGTCTTCTTGGCACATTAATTGTCGCCAGTGAAGCAAAAAAATTGGAATCGGCGACAATTTGTGCCGATTTCTTCAAAACCTGGCGGCACAAATTATCGCCGGCGACAATTTGTGCCTTAACAAACATCCAAAAGCCTTTTGGCGGGCACTTCAATTTTTACCGGGCAAACAAAATGAACCAAAATGAAAAACGCCAAAATGTGGTGTTTTGGCGGGTAAAACGCTAAACTGGCAACCTAACAATGCATTGCTCCTCTGCCAACTTTTGTCACGAACATGAAGATATGCTGTCGCGTTTTGAATAGATCGGTGGTGGAGTTCAGTGGTACAGCGAATCAACTTTTCATGTCACTTGAGTTGTATTCATTTTGATAATTACCAATCAAAAGGCAAGGCTTCAGAAACCGTGGCAGTTCAGAGGGGTGGGGTGGGGTGGGGTGGGGTGTTGGAGACTGGGCAAGTTATGCTCTGTGGACGTATAAGGCATCATTTAATAATGCTCCCTTTGCCCTGTTTAAAAAAAACCGTCTGAGCTACATGAATATGATGAAGTTTTGAGTTCTATGATGTTTATTAGAATGTTAGTCCATTCAGACACTATCATTGTCGGTTTAGGTCAGATCACAGGGTTTTTTATGTGGTTTTCACAATGTTAATCAGTGTCTTTAAGTACGGAAGAAGGGAAAGGAGAGCAAAATGACATGGTTATAGCCTTTGGTAATGTCATGTCATCCCCTGCCTGGCTTCCCGAGAAACTTTCAGACCGCCAATTCAGAGCGGAGGTCATACTCATACCTAAAAACAGGTGCTGACGAAATAATAGGGAAATAGTGAAAATGCGACCAGGGGCAGCGCCAGGGTAAAATCTAAGGAGGGGCGAAAAATCTGTTGGGAAGGTTTCGTCAAGCCATGTTTTTAGCCAAGCGCAATTTACAAGACCAAAACAGCATCTCAGACAGCGGGGCAGGGGCTGACGACGACGACCAAAAACATTTTGTCGTCCGCCAATTTTTTTACCTGCCAAAATGAAACGAACAATAGGGGCGCGAAATTTTATTTTTCAATTACTTAATATTAGGGGCAGCTGCCCCCCCCCCCCCCTCCCCTGTGAAGGACCGCCCCTGATATGGGAGTGTAAATAATGCAAGTATACCATGCCAGATGTGGAAAATAATTTCGCCTAATTGTCCGCAGCTTCAGAAATATGAATCTGCGAGTAATCATCACAATTATGTGTAATGTTTAAGTCTGATGATGGAAATCAATATCTGCTCTATTAGGCACGAAATGATATGCATGCATCAATTTAAGTCAGGGGAGGGCATTTCTACACCCTTCATCAAAGCGAATATTGTTTATACATCATATTTTCGTCTTTCCCCATCTTGTAATGATGTTTGACATTTCAACCTTTCAATGTGGTGCTCGTTTGCACATCGGAAACAATGATCATTGAGCCGTAAAAAATCGTGGAAGTTTAATCATTTCAACTGAATTTGGTTAGTTCGTTCATTGTGTAAAAGTGAAAAATGTATGGACAATGTTATACCTTTTCATACCAAAAGGAAACACATACATACATTAGCAACTATATCATGTCAAGATTTGTTGCTTACATTATTATATCTGTATTTCTTGATATCGCATTTTGCTTCTGTAATAAACAGCCGTGTAGGCTATACCAAAATTCGCCACCCTGTAGGCCCTCTGTAGGTCATTGGCGCGAATAATGCAATCGGGTGAATCACCTAATATCGCTATATCCCAGCGGGCAGAGAGAGGCCTCGATGCTATCAAGGATTGTATGATTCCTTATCATCGAAGTCTAGACTTCACAATGAAGATCACAAACCGCAAAATTTAGTAAAAGTCATGTTAAAGCCCATGTAAATTAATATGTTTTTTTTTGTAGGGGGTTGTTTTTAGATAGGTCTACACCTATATGATCTATTGATACCCTGAAGAAATTGCTCGGTCTGAAACTTTCCCAGTTTTGAGAAATTACTCAAAATGTAAAATCTCGGGGGGCGAAATTTCCCATAAGCAATGTATATATCGCTAGATGCTCTCCTTTAATTTAAACATCATAATTTGTCACTAAAACAATTTTATACGTATGTATGATGTTGTTTTCTAATGTCTGGGGGGCTCTAATGTCTGGGGTGACAATAGAATACTTGGGGACAGATTGACCCAAAACTTGCCGCATCGACCAAAAATATACTTGGCCTTTAAGCATTTTCTCTACTTTTTTTTTCAACTAAGTATACGCCCGTGTCTTCATATTATAAAGAGAGAACAATGCAAATTCACGTAACATGAAGTACATAGACAACAGGTGCGTATCAACTACCGACATTGTCTATTGTCTGTTATACAACAAATGATTCAATAAATTAGTGCAGATCTGTGGAATGGCATGAATATCAGATTTCTGTGGAGAAGGTTGGAACCCCCACCAAGCCCTATCAGATAAACCAAAAATAATAAAAATCCGTTGTGAAATGTAGAAGTAGGCCTATAGCATTTTAAGTGTTTTAAAAAAAAATGCATAATTAATTAGGCCTATTTCAGAATTCTTTGTAGAAGTCTGGAAGTCCCCACCAATCCAAATCAGATAGACCTAACAGAATCAAAATCGGCCAAGAAAAGACAGGGAAAAAGCAAATTTTAACATTTCGGGCACACATAGACACACACAGAGACATACACACGCACAAACACATACACACACGCGCGCGTGCGTACGGAGCCCGTTTCATAGTCCCCTTGCGAACTTCGTTCGGCGGGGACCAAAATGGTTGGAAGTTGTCATAAGCTTCCATTCATATCGCTTACAAATTCTACTATGTGCATCCGACATCTAAGGAAATATGATATTGGAATGTTCAATTTTTTTAAATAATCGGTTAGGAAAATATTGAATATCTTGTTTGGCACAAAATAGGCACATCTTCGCGAGCAATTTAGCAATGTTTGGTTAAACCAAAAGACATGTCTTGTTTCCATTACTTCCCAAAATTAGTAAAATCATGTGTCAAGATTATTTTTATAATAATTCTAGTTATTCCTATCCGATTGTCACGTTAAACAAAATAATTGACATCGCGCAATCATAGTTAGGTTATTGTTCGATTAGAAGAAATAATAGCGCCGCCTTCGCGACAACCATTTTTCGAGAAATTTTACTGTCACTGGTTCGTACAAAGTGCCCCCAGCCAACATTGGTACGTACAGATGTAATCAGGATAAATTACTGGTCGGTCAGAAGACAAGAACCAGACAGCGCTAATGTCATGCACACTGCGTATCCGTGATACAGTTCCTTACTGGCCGAGTATATACCGGGTGTCTATATTTAGAAAATAATTTGTCTAGCCATGGAACATTTGGGAACATTTTGTAACCTAGCAACATACTATCTGTTTGGAACTCTACTTCTTCGCTAGTCATGTGGGCATTGTAAACGGGGGAGGGGCATCTTTAAATACCACACTAGCAATAAAAGTGTATCACGGAAGCACATGTGCGCGCGACCACATCGACGCACAGACATAAAATGAAGAACTTAGAGTAATCAAAGTAAAATAACAAAAATGTACACGAAGGAATATTTCTACACAACAAAGAGAGGACGAGAGATTATTTTTATGTACCTTGAGAAAATTACGTTTTATATTTCACTATGGCAGGTCAAGGTTCTTCAACACTGACAAACGAAAGATCTCGACCTACTTCGAATCAAAGTGAATTAGGACCAGCCGTAAATCATGTCATACGATCACGCAATATCTTCCTTTTCCTGAGAGTAATTTCACCCTGAAATCTGAAAACTGTAAAGGTACTGAAATGTTGGTGGAGGCCCACGCGAAATATTTAGAGAGTATACGATTCAATGTACTCTCGTATTACTTTTGACAGCTCAATATTTTGCGGCGCGGTTAAATGTGTTCATGTGTTCTTTCTTTTTTCGTTTAATATATAATAAACATGGGTGCACCTAAACTCGAAACATCCCGACATACACAAATAAATATTACATATTATTAATTATTATATATTCAACCAAGGGTTCTCTTCCATAGTAAGGATATCCGTTTCACCATATTCTATTTCACGTTTTCTCAACCTCAGTAATTTTTCGCTGATAAAATGACATCCTTCCGTGATTTTGTCACAAGATTTATAACATCCCTCCAACCCCTCCAAAAAAGGAAAAATGTAACACGGTTAGCCAGAAATCACTATTTCTGCAAGAATTAAAGCATTTGGTTAGGTCTGGGTTGATTCGACCTGATTTGATTTGATTTGGTAACTATTTGACATCTTGTCTAAATCTCTAACAAAAATAACAAATTATATAATCGTGTCCTAAATCGTGGTATAATTGATATCTTTCCATTATTTTATTTCACTTTCATGTTTAAGAGACTTGTCAATATTCATTTTGTAAAACTGAGCATTTCATGGTCATAACACATCCCAATCCGACATCATCATCAATCATCTATCATTTTTATAGATCAAAACAAAACTCGCTTGAATTGAAGAAGTTCGCCTGGCCTATTCTATTATCCGTTTGTTTAACTCATTATCTGTCAAATTTATTGACTTCCGTTTCGACAGTCCGGCGCGCGTAATTTTATCTCACAGCCAGTTCCTGTGGTACTTGTGTTTTCACGATTAAGTCAAGGCTTTGGTTAATTTAGCTCACTATGCTCGTAAAGTTTTAATTACTCTGTACCGTCTAATTGTTGTGTTTAGCTGAGCTCAGCTGAATTACAGTGGAGACCAATTATCGCTGTAATAGTTCGTTTTTGCATATATAGTATAGGAACTTCCTTCGTAACTGGTGGAATTAAAGACACTATGTAACACTGTGGAAGACCCATTTAAAACATTGTCGAACTTTGCAATCTGACATAATTGACAGTGATTAAATGGACAAATAAACACCCTAGAATACAAAAATTTGGACCGTTCTGCTGTCACTAGTGCAATATGTGCAGATACAAATTGGCACATGAATTTCCTATCAGGCGATAGGAAATTCTGCAACACAGCAGTCTATGGGGGAAAGCTGGAATGGTCTCTCAATGATTCTCACTTTTTAAAGCACTTAATGATCGTTTTAAACTGCAATTTTTTCAGGGCTTTATTTTTAGATCGTATCAGAGACACTGGTAGCATGGAAAATCATGTAGCTCAGGTTTTTTAAACTGGAAACACTGTTATACATTGCCTTTAAGTTTAACGAAAGGTTTGCAGTGAAAATTTGTGACCTTGCAAAATTTGTTTTACTGACTCTCTGTGTATTATGTTAACGGAAGTTTTTTTTTCTTCTTTTCTTTTAGAATAGATAACTTACTAGATTACGACATGTATTCAAGTTGTAGAGTACACTCCGTGAATAATGAAGACATAATCTACAATGTAATACGTGTACTGTTTTCAATTTTGAATTGGCTTCACCATGGAGCCTTACAGTGGCTTCCCGTCTGCACGTAGCCCTTACACACTAAGCTTCTCGTGAAAATGTGACTGTTATTTTGTCCCCAGTCATCTCTGCAAAGCCCCGGGGGGGGGGGTCGGCTCTCCAGACGGCCTGTATCCCACCCGTGTCCAACAACCTCAGAAATGCACCCTAAACGGCGTAACCTACATTACCAAATGTGTGACCCTAAATGGCGTAACGCATGAGAAAAGCTACCCTAAACGGCGTGACTCCCATGAAATCCACTCATTCTGATACCCTAAGTGGCGTGAACTGGAAATCCACTAATTTAACACCCTAAGTGGCTTAAACAGTGAAATCAACTACTTTAATTCCCTACCCAACTGTCTTTCTCATTTAAAACATTGTTGTACATTGCAGAACCCGAAAAAGTTCAATCAATAATTCATTTATAATTTTCCTTATTAAAAAAAACGTTAATTTTGAGACTGTAATAGATGTAACTAAATTTACACCCCTAAATGGCGTAATCTACAAACAAATTACAGTAACCCTAAATGGAACATGACATGCTGAGAAAAGGCTACTAAGCGGCGATTGCTAGCGATTTGATTGAAAAAGCTACCTTTTTCCAAAAGACGTCGACGAGCGTCCGAAGCTGACGAAAAGGGGACCCTTTACGACGCTTTTTCTGGGGCGGTGTGTGTAGCAGGCCGATGTGGAGAGCGACACCCCCCCCCCCCCCCGGGGCCACAAGCGTCAACGTTTCAATTGCGTTGAACTCACAGGATGAATACAGTGTAGTTCAGATGGAAAGCTTGGTTATATAAAGAGTTAAGTCTTTCACAATCCTCTGCCCCTTAAAAGCCAGAATTATGCAAAGTGACCTATTTTCACCCATTCTAGCATAATCACAATCGCCATCGAGTCAGACTTCGAAGATATGCTTTGGTTGAAAAAAATATGGATATGTAATGACTCTCAATATATAAAAGTCTCCGGGACGTATTGGAAATTTGTTCTGTATAACGAAATTTCTTTATATCAGGATGTAAAAACAATATAAAGGTACAATTTGGAATTCAAGTATGCGAGACCAGAGATTTTACTTCTTTATAATGAATTTTGTTATACAGTGTTCTTTATAACGAGAGTGCCACTGTTTTATAACACAGACTGGTAGGATCATCACTTGTTTGACAAAAAAAAATGTTATAGTTATTTTATCATAATCGAGTGTTAGAATAGCCTAAGAATTTTCAAATTCATAATTATATTTTCGTTCTTTAAAAAGCATATCTATAGCCTAGTAGAATTTCTCATGTAGAGAATGGTTAGACACCTATATCATCGAAATTAGCCAAGGTATTATTTTGACATGACAGCTAAAGTGTATTGACCTTTTGAAATCGTATTTCAGGTTGTAGCGTCTCCATTTGAGGTCGGGTGTATAACTTCGTGTATTTTTGGAATCCTTACGAGTAGATAATATGATATACATAATGTACAAAATTAGCACAACTTTAATGTCGACCCCTGTTTTTTGTTGACCCTGCTCCAAAATACCCAATTTGTTAAGGGTTCAGCCCGATTAAAAAAATGTTCAAAATTCATCAGGGAATCTGAGACCACTTTCAACTCTGTGCTGCCAGACTTTGTTCACGGGACATAAAGGATTACTAGTGAATATTCGAAAACACGTTTAATTTAGAAATCCAGATTCTTTTACTTACATCACAATGGGGAAAAATGTTTTGAAATTTTGATCAGGTTCCTATTGAAGACAACTTTTTTTTATAAATGCTAAAACGCAATTTTAGTGAAAATATTGTGCTGAAAATATTTCAATCTCACATCGCACTGACATCAAGTTGGTTTTATTACAAGCAGAACAATGAGAGAAATATATTAATGAAAGTTTGGCGAAAATCCACCAAAGAATAACAGAGCTATGAGGTTTCAAAGTTTTAAGTTTGTGACGTCACATGCGAGCACCTCCCAA
>JZLH01S0613250.1:24334-35166 GCA_001188425.1 Eucidaris tribuloides
TCAATGAACGTTCCATGACTGGCACTGTGCTATGTTGTACACACAATAACTTTCTATACCTTCGAGGTATTATTGCCAAATTCATACAAGAGGTCCATCTCTTGAAGGTGCAGGTCAAGTTCGAATGTGAGTTGAATTTGATTAAAGTCAAAGGTCAAAGGTCAATGAACTTTCCATGACTGGCACTGTGCTATGTTGTACACCTAATAACTTTCTATAGCTAGGCCGTGGAATCACCAAATTCAGCTTTGACATGCAGTCTCTTCATGACTGCGATATGCAGGCGAGACAACGCTTGGCGTTTGCCTTGTATAGTATTATGTGGATAACCGATAACGGAGCGCGACAATTTAGCCGATAGGGTTTTAATTTCCAAATACATTCTGTTTTAACGGTATCGGTGTGATCATATTTACTCCCACTATATTCATTATCCATGCAACTACATAGAAAGAAAATCCTGATACTGTTTCATTGTACACTTCATCCCATATTTTGAAATACTGCTCTTTCCTGTCGATGACATAATCATACCAGGGTATAATTTCAACAAAAATTAAATCATCTACTACGAAAATGGACAAATAATCGATCAAATTCGGATTTCCCAGCTTGTTTTGAGAAACTTGGTTGCAGATACCGACTAAAATATTGTGCAAGCCCCTTCCAAACAGGGGAGGAGGGCCGGACAGACGGTGGGGAGACCGACGGTGGAGTGAACGGCTGAAGATGCATTCATCCAACGATGATTAGTGAACGGCTGACGATGATGATGTCGACGACGACGATAACGACAACACCATCAAGATAAACTCGTGTATGATCGTGGAATTTATCCACGGTATTTTTTTCTTTCTCATTTGACGTTTAACACCTCCGTTATCAGGTCCGTATGTTCTTAAAATAGTATGGATCAAATTAATGAATTAAGAGTTAAGAATTTCAGTGCGAGAAAAAAAAACAATGCTCCGACTTTATTTGTTGACGATGTTCAGATGAATGCCACGAAAAATAAGTCGTGATCATATACGCATACGCAGGGGGTGGGGTGTTTTAGGTGTTCAAACTCCCCTTTAAAAAAAAACCGGTGTTTTAACACCAACTTTGTATGGAAAACAACTCTCTTTTTGCGTAAAACACCACCCTTTTGGCCGGTGAACCGACTTTGATGTTTCCCTTTTTTTGGCCGGGAATGGATATGATTTGGCCGTGAATATTTTTTCGATCTCCCCCCTCCATTTGAGTTTCCGCTCTCTGTTTAGCCAGGAACGGATATATATGATTTGGTCGGAAAATATTTTTACGAACATCCCATTATCCTGCGTTCGCCTATGGTCGTGATTGCATACTCAATCTGGTCCTGACAGTTGAAGTACAGACATTTTTAAAAAGGGCTATTTCAAAAAATAAATAAATAAGTGTTCCCAATTTACATACAAAAATATTCCCTTTTTTATACAATATAGGCCTACAATTTATTCCACTGTGAATATTTAATATTAAAGGCATCTTATAACAATATTTCCAGTTTTAAAAAAATCTGAGCCACGTGATTCCCTATGATGCCAGTGTCTCCGATAAGGTCTTAAAATGAAGCCCTGAAAACATTGCAGTTAAAAACGATTGAGCTACCATTCCCGTTTTTCTCCATAGACTGCTGTGTAGCAGAATTTTCTATCAGCTGAGAATAATTCATCTGCCGATTTTATCTGTACATATTTTAAGAGACAGCATAACTGTTTTAAGTTTTGTGTTCTATGGTGTTTATTTATTTATTTGTCTATCCAAACACTGTCTTTATGTCAGATAGCAAAGTTTGAAAATTTTCTAAATGGAGCTTCCACAGTGTTATAGTGTCTTTAAACCGTACTGCATGCATTCAAGATTGTGTATATTGTGATCTGTGATATAATATATTATGAACAGTTTTTCCAATTTTGCGTGGGTTTTCCGGTTTTATCAGCCTGAAGTCTAAACGTATTGACAGAAGGCAAGTCGCGTCCCCAGTCATGTTTAGTTCAGAATGCTGCAACCTGTCTACATCCGTCTGTTGTCCTCCATTGTCGGTCATTGATAACAGTCTTCCTATTGTGATGTCAGCAAACTCCGACATGTTTCGAATTATTGCTTTACATCAAAACACACACACACACACACACACACACACACACACACACACACACACACACACACACACACACACACACACACACACACACACACACACACACACACACACACACACACACACACACACACACACACAATCCTCACAGAATATCTCGATTTTCCTATGAATATCAATAAGAATAAAAAGTTGAACATTTGTACGGATAGTATTTGTGTAACCTCTGCTGTTTTTGTTTTGTACTAATACTACAACTGCATTGCCACTTTATACAGTATAATAACTGAAACTCTGTTATTTATATTTTAAATATGTTAACATTTGGGCATAGTTTCCATCAAGAAGAAATTGATTGATTGATTGATTGATTGATTGATTGATTGATTGATTGACTGATTGATTGATATTTGATGGAAGGATTGATTGAATGATTGAGTGATCAACTCTGCCTTCTGCGCCGATACGTGAATTGTATGAATTAGTACAATTTAATTGTAAGCAAGTTTTTGAAAGATGACATATTAAATAATGTAAAGTGGTACACAACTAACTATTGTGAATTCATTTTGATATATTTACAGCAGAATCAGGCTAAACAAATAAATATGATTTCGTCGTTTCATAAGATGGCATGGCACGATACTTGATGAAAGTCATCATACACTGAAATGACAGCTCCCATTTGAGATGCAAAATGCGGTGATATTGTGTTAAACTTTGATTTATTTAGACGTTTACACAGTACTATTACGAAACAATAGATATTTACAGTAAAAAGATATGATAGTTTATATTGATATGCGCTAGTAAATCAACGTTGACACCATATTGATAGCAAATTTCGTATAATCCATCTATTCTTAAGATGTTCCGGTCAAGAAAATTGAAATGTCTGCATATTACACGAAATAAATTGTTGAACTTCCCTTATTGTTTGATTTAAAGTTCAGATTTTAAGTTGGAAATGTCTCAAGTACGTCTGTTATAGAACCGGTCAGTCTGAGGTTAACATTTCTACATGCATTGAGACCAAACCGCACTACCGAATGGAAACCTAAACAAGAAAGTCGTTTTGATCGAATTAATATGTCATTATTATCTAGTTTACTTGTGTGATCACAAAACAATATATACAGTTACCCCACATGTCTAATATTGTGCAGTAAACCGTTATTTGTGGTATCTACACAAACCTTGTACCCCATGCGGTGTCGCCCTGCAGATAATATATTGGGGTATATCGGATAATACAAGCATACATGAGCGAACACCTAGGCGTATTTGACCTTTGACCCATATGAGAATATTACGTAGAGCCTACAAATTATATTATCAAATTATTTGCAACTAGTACAAAAATGATATCGCCTCAGTGTGGGGCTGTCTCCGGGTTTTGTTTCTTACCACAAGCGACATGAGTTGAAATTATATACATATAAATGATATTAGTTTTATGTTTGGAAGTCTGGATTATCATGTCATTTACCTCTACATGTAATCATTAGCATATTTCAGGAACATTGAATTAATTTGACATGTATTCATAAATGACGTAAGGGATTCGAAGCAATCATTGATTTAGTTCGCTTTAAAATGAGTACATTCTTAATTCAGGGTTTCATCTGTCAAAGTTTCGACATCAGTTTTGTCAAGCAGATACTTCAGCAGTTCCAGGCAAAATTGTTGTATCGATTGTATCAATCTATTTGTTCAGTTCCTATAATAATCAGTTTAATTAAATTTTGCCATACGTAAATTCTTTTCTACTGACATAAACAAAAGCAATTCCTACCAGCCTGGATATGGGCTTCAGTCAGTGCAAATGTTGGTACATTTCAATCCAGTGGTTCTCCCGGCATGTCTTCCTATATCCTGCCCTTTCCCATGATTTGGGCATCTGTTTAATCAAAATATCCAACAAAACGCATTATAACCAATAATAATAATAATAATAATGATGATAATAATAATAATAATAATAATAATGATGATAATAATAATAATAATAATAATAATAATAATAATAATAATAATAATAATAATAATAATAATGATAATAATAATAATAATAATAATAATAATAATAATAATGAATAATAATAATAATAATAATAATAATAATAATAATAATAATAATAATGCTTATAAATAGCGCATATTACTGCCACATGCGTCTCTATGCGCTTTTGGAAAGAAAAAAAAATTAAGAAAGAAAGATGCTGGCAACTGTTAATGATAACTCAGTCAAAGTACTTTTTGAATAAATATGTTTTTAAGGAGGATTTAAACTTTTGTGCTGTAGAGGAATTCTTCAAATATGATGGGATGATATTCCAGAGTGAAGGGGCAGCATGAGCGAAAGATCGCTCCCCATAAAACTTGGTCTGAATACTCGGACAATGCAAAGGATCTTTTTCAGTAGATCTTAGATTGCGAGATGGTACATACTTAATTATACATTCACTGAGATATTTTGGAGCCATTGTATGCAGACATTGAAAGGTTAAAAGCAGTATTTTGAACAACGTGACTGGATTGGGAGCCAATGTAGTTGCCTCAATACTGGTGTGATATGGGATTGTTTCTTACTACGGGTGATTAATCGCGCTGCGGAGTTTTGAATTACTTGCAGTCTGTTCAGTTGGGAATCTGGCTAAACTATTACAATAATCTAGATGACATGTCACTAGAGCCTGTACAAGCTTCTTAGCTGTCTTTGCATCCAAGAATTGACGAACCTTACCAAGTTTACACAAAAAAGCAAATGAAGCCGCCTTACACTTTGCTGAAATAAACCTGTTCATGACCATATTTTCATCAAATATTACACCTAAGTTAGATTCGTTGTGGAACAGATATGAGACAAGGACCAAGTGGTAACTAACGAAGGGGGACACACTCTGACGAGAGTAGTCACCGGATTGTCCAACACTCCGTCCGTACCACAGTCTGTCCGTCCGTTATCGCTGAATTCACGAAGTGGCACAAACCTCCAACATTGCGTCCAAAGTCAAATTTGAGTCATTTTCAGTTTTGTCATTCTCTGGCCATGGTACTTTCAATTTCACAAAATTTTTAGAACCCAATTCTACTCTAATTAAAAAAGATAATTAAAGTGCCAAACAGACACGAGTCCGTGAAAATCTACAGTAAAAAAAATCCACGAACCGGCACAACCGAGCGCGCGCCGTAACGCACCATTCATTTCTGTATACATAAAACTCAACGGCGCGCGCGCCCTTGTACCGGTTCGTGAATTTTTTTTTCTCTTGCGCGCGCGACACCACAGCGCGACACGAGCGCTTGTGCCGGTTCGTGCGCGCAAAATCGTACTTGCTTTCTACACGAAGTGCCACTTCGTGGATTCTTCCTTCGCTGAAGAAACATTTTCTACAAAACGACACCTGCGTTTGAAGCTTTACTGTGTTAAAATTTGAACTTAGATTAAGGACAATTCGACATGTAAGGCAAGAGTAGAGTCTTGGCTTTCTATCTGTGCTTGAATCATACAGTTTAACTTCATAACAAATCGCAATGAGCAGTTGAAAGACTGATAAAATCTTTATTCGCGTTTTACTCGAAAAGTGATTTCGCGCATCTTTGGTCGCGCGTGCCACTTCGTGAATTCAGCGAGGAATATTTTCAATAACAACCACCACGGGCGGCGGAACGTATTTTCGTTTGGAGGGGGGGGGGGGGGGGGCAAAGCCAAAAAAAGGCACAAAGGGCATTCGGCACATGCAAATATTTTCACTGTCAGATTACGTTTCTGCTTGAAGTAGCTGTTTTTCGCGGTAATGTAACTTGAGTAAAACTTTTTGAAGGGGATTTTTTTATTTTTAAGACTTATACTCCGCGAGCGAGCGCAGTAAGCGAGCAGTTTGGGAAAATTTGGAAATTTTAAGTAGTAAAACTCGCTTTGTATTCCATATTGAAAACTTTACCTCCGAAACGCGCATTTGGTCTTACACGACCCGAGACAGTCAGTCACTCAGCGTGAGCTATACGCGCCGTGTAAGGCATATTCCATCAATGATATTTTCGTTTTACCTTGGGCTTTATAAACGAACAATGTATCATTTTGCAGGAAAAATTTCAAAGAATTCAATCCAATGTCAATTTTGATTTTTTGTGTGAAAAGAATGATGAAATAATCCATCGAAAATAACGAAACAAAAAATATTCCTTAACAACTTTTCAATGGGTTTATTAGCAATGTAAAATTATTTACCTCTCCACAATTTTGACACTAGAATGAAGGGAAATATATCCTCTTTTCAGGTAGTGACCTTTGATTCCATTATCAAACATATTTCGGTCAAGTTTTAAGCAAACATATCGGTATGTACTGCTGACTAGATGGCAACTTTCGGCGTAATTATAGGGGTAGAAATTCACGCTTACTGATTGGCCGGCTGCACGTGTTGTCTCGCCAGACGCGCCTATTTGACCAATGGCGCGCGTCGCATTCACGCGCTGAGTGCATGCACGCGTGATCGCAATACGTCATAACCCGAACTTATGATAAAATTATGCTTGATTTCATGCTAAAATTACTACCGTTTCCCCTCGACGAATAAATATGAGTGTTATATGTGCTTAATGCTGAAAATGTCTAGTTTCAGAAACCTTTCGAAGATTATTTATATAGCCTAACGCTCCAGTAATATTTGACGGGCCATTGAGTGTGTCAACCACCCCCCGAAAATGGGGGAAAATGACACAATCCCCATTGACAATCTGAAAAAGGGGAATTTTAAAGTCAAAATTCTACCGTTTCCTCTATTAGTGTAACTGTGAATTTGGTATCATCTTAAACAAAACATTTTAAACTTTCAAAATCCGTCCGAAGATTTTTGAGAAACTTTCCCTATTTTAAGCAATCACGGCCGGAATATCAAAAAGCACTGTTTTTGATGTTCATTTCCCATGTTAAACGGGATTCACGGCTGCCGCCGAGGCAGATGCGCGTAACTTTTCAATACGTATCCTGGCGCTAATTTTTTGTTGTGGAGAATATCTGTCTAAACGGATCCATAGGAATTAATGAGCAAAACTTTTTGAGGGCAGAGATGCCATGATAAAAACACGTAGTTTCGTTATCAACAATAATAGGAGTGGAAATTCTGTTTGAAAATATTTCATTTGATCTTCATTTTATAATAATTGGTGTTTTGACACATACTAGTTTGTTTGGGGCAAGCAGCGGTTTGGATAAACAATAAAATCCATAATCGTAAAGCTTTCGTCATCTCTGGTTAAAGTTCTTACCGAATGTCCATTATACGTTATTTTTTACAATAGATCTCGATTTAAAGTTAAAGTTCTTACCGAATGTGCATTAAACGTCATTTTTTTACAATAGATCTGAAGTGTGACTCTGAGCATTATACCATGTCCGATTTTTGAGCAGTAACTGCTACCGAGTATCCCATCTGCCCGATGGTGGATCCAAATATACTTCATAAATTATACAGTCATGATGCACATTGTAGTATACGCAAAGTTCTGTTACAGAAAAGGGGCATTCTCCTTGAGAAATGATGTTCTTTGTCGAAAAGAAAAGCGACCGTCGGAAAGTTCCCTCACGAAAGTCACTTTTATCGCTTCAAGAGCACACAAAAATAGGGGCATCACATGAAAAGATGGAGAGGGCCCACTTTTTGCCACCCCGTCGGCACTAAGGTGCAGAGGCCACCCGGGGACGGGGGGGGGGTTGTCACTCTCCATACGGCCTGCTACGCACCCGCGTCCAGAAAAAGCGTTGAAAAGGGTCCCTTTTCCAGCCCTCGGGCGTCGTCGACGTCTTTTGGCAAAAGGGTGGCCTTTTCAGCACCATTCGCCGGCAATCTAATGCACTTTTTAGGCACAAAATGTTCGTTGAACATAATTTACCCAATTATATCTTTTCTGTAATGATTATGGTCCCCGGCAGGGGCAAAAAAGAAAGAAAATGAATGAAAAAAGAGAAAATATAACATAATAATAGAAAACAAATAAAAGAGAATCCCCTTCTAGGGACGAAAATGCGTAGATTAAAAAAAAGTGTTACTTCACATAGGGCAGATTTCATTTTGAATTAAAGACACTACTGTGGAAGACCTGTTTAAAAAATTGTCGAACTTTGCTATCTGACATATCTGACAGTGTTTGAATGGACAAATAAACACCCTAGAACACAATAGTTCGGACAGTTATGCTGTCACTAGTACAATATGTGCAGATACAAATTGGCACATTAATTTTATATCGGCCGATAGGAAATTCTGCAACACAGCAGTCTATGGAGAAAAGCTGGAATGGTCTCTCAATGATTTTCACTTTTTTTAAAGCACTTAATGATTGTTTTACACTGCAATTTTTTTCAGGGCTTCATTTTTAGACTGTATCAACGACACGCGTAGCATGGGGAATCATGTAGCTCAGATTCTTTATACATTGTTATACAGTGCCTTTAAGGGCATTTCTTTCCTATCGGAAATTTTTGGGGTGCACACACACACAAACACACGCGCGCACACACACACGCACACACACATACACACACGCGCGCACACATACACGCACACATACACAAACACATACACACACGCCGCACGCACGCACACACAAACACACACGACATCACCACAACACACAACACACACACTAACACCACAAACACACACACACACATCACGAGAGCCCTAAAAAAAACGAACCAAAAGACGTGCAAAACAAACACGCAAATGATTACCAAGGGTCTGCATGGCCTCTCATTTAGACTGAAAAGAAACCGCCGTACCATACCGACACCCATCGTCCTGACCCAAAACCACTCCCCCCCCCCCACAGCTACGTACACACACCGCCGCCGCGCCAAGACATTTCGGTGAGTGCAAAAAATTTGTATGGATTGTATTAAAAATATCTTGCCCCGCCCGTGGCGGCACTATACATATGTCATAGGAAACCAACCCCCCCCCCTAAAAAAAAAAAAAATACGTTTTTCCCAATTGAATGTTACCTTCATTACATTGATGGATTATCTTTATCAGCCATTCCACGTAAATGTAAAGGTAAAAGGTATGAAGGTGAGGGTTTATCGTCTTGTACCACTGTAGAATAATGCTCACACGACGTCACACAGTCATGTTTCATGTCACACAAGTTGTAAACAAGGGTATAGATCAAAACCGAGAAAAACTATTGGAGCCGAATCCAATACTTGATAAAGTAAATCAATTATCTATACCCTGACATGTGACTCGTAAGACACAGCATGCGTGACTCACGTGACACAAATATGGAATGGCTGTTATACATGTAGGCCTACTGCTACTAAGAGGCCTACAGTACTAACATTTAACACGGAGGGCCAGATCAGAAGAAAATTTTCAGTGTACAAAGGTCAAAAAACTCTCTACAATTAGGAGAAAAGTACTTAAATTTTCTCAAAAGGTATGCCTATGTGTGTTTGGAACCCCGGGGGGTCGCTCTCCACAGAAAAAGCGTCGAAAAGGGTCCCTTTTCCAGCCCTCGGGCGTCGTCGACGTCTTTTGGTAAAAGGGTATAGCTTTTTCCCCAGCTGCGTTCGCTGGCAATCGCCACTTATAGGGTGGCCTTTTCTCACATGTCACGCCATTTAGGATTACTAATTTGGTTATGTAGATTACGCCATAGGGGTGCAATTTTTTTGTGGATCTAATAACATCGAACATTTGATAATTAGGAGAATTATTTATGAATTGTTAAGTGAACCTCTTCGGGTTGCGCAAAGTACAATGATGTTTTAGATGAGAAGGACACTTGGTTGGGGTACCAAATTACTTGATTTCACTGTTTACGCCACTTAAGGTATCAAATTAGTGGATTCCTTGTTCACGCCACTTAGGGTATCAGAATAAGTGGATTTCATGGGAGTCACGCCACTTAGGGTAGCTTTTCTGATGTGTTACGCCATTTAGGGTTGCAAATTTGGTTATGTAGGTTACGCTGTTTAGGGTGCATTTCTGAGGTTGTTGGACACGGGTGGGAGACAGGCCGTGTGGAGAGCGACCCCCCGGGGTTTGGAATCATATCAAAGCAGAAAAATGATTCTTTCTGATACACTCTCTCTGATCTAGGACCTAGCTTATTCTTGCGTCAGTTAAGAGTTCTACGGTTAATCGAAATCGCCCCTCCTTACATATTCATAGGCATCAACCTAGGTGCCGGAGGGGGGGGGGTCAGAAAGTCACAAAGTGGGGGGGGGGCGAAGTTTTACAACGCATGCCTTCGGGGGGGGGCACTCGACGTACAAAGTCGACTACCTAAAGTGGCACACCGAAATCGAACAATCGGGGCTCTGAACGGGCTTGAGCGAAAAATGCCGGGGCACTTAGATTATAATTGTGTGATAACGTATGTGCGGGCGGTACGAAACCTGACCGCCCATTTTCAGCCCAAATTTCCATTCGCAGAGGGCATTCTCAATTTCAGAATCACGAGAAAATTTTGATTTTTGCTAGTTCCCCAGAGACCTCAAATTTGCCGTTAAACGCTTCTGAGTGCAAGCGGAGCGCACTGCTTGGTTAAACGTTTTAACCTCCGCACGACCTTCGGCTAACGCTGATCGGACAATTTTTTTTTTTTTTTTTTTGGGCACGGGACGTGCACGTTAAAAATGTCACGGATTTTTTGTGAAAAGACTTCTGACCCATTTGAAATATGGATGGATTAGGAT